>PVKS010003723.1:0-100619 GCA_004027875.1 Aplodontia rufa | reverse complement strand
AAATCAGATGTTTAAAGATTTGAGGATTTGTTTCGGGGTCTTCTATTCTATTCCATTGGTCTTCTTCCCTGTCTTGATACCAGTACCATGCTGTCTTTGTTACTATGGCCCTATAGTATAGTTTTAGATCTGGAATGGCAAAACCGCCTGTTTCATCTTTCTTGCTTATTAGTGCTTTGGCAATTCTTGGTTTCTTGTTGTTCCAAATGAATTTGAGAATTGCTTTTTCTATGTCTTTAAAGAATGACATAGGTATCTTTATAGGGATAGCATTAAATCTATATAAAGCTTTTGGTAGAATGGCCATTTTTATTATATTAATTCTGTCTATCCAAGAGCAAGGGACACCTTTCTATCTAATGAAGTATTTTTTAACACTCTAATAATTAGTTTCTAATAAATATGAAAAGGTCTTTGACATCTGTAAAAATTGGCATGGGTTTTCTATCAGAAACATTATAAGTATTCTGAATCAGAATTTTAGTATATTATAACTGTTAGCAGAATAGTCTCCACAAAACTAGAGACAGATACAATATCTTTGACCTAGTAAGGTATAAAATAATAAAAATAAAAAGTAATTTTTATTGAAATTTCTGTGATACTTACTGGCAAATTAGAATAGTTTCATTAGAACCCATCAGTTGTTGATGGTTTTCCCATTCTTTTTTTTTTTTTGGTTTTCCCATTCTTACACACACACACATACACAAACATACACACATACACACCACCTACATCAATGCAAGTGATACACCTATACTTCTGAGGGATTTTTTCCTTTTTCTTTTTTTTTGAAAGAGTCAATTTTATTTTTACATCTTGTTTTTGTTTTCCAACGCTTAATTGTGTATATGGTCCTGTGGTTCGAACTTGGGTCCTTATGCATGCCAGGCAAGCACTCTACTGCTGAATCATCCGTCTAGCACCCTGAGGGATTTGGTATTTATACATTTTTTTGTTGGTGGTGGTTGTGATGGTTTGAGAGAGCTGAGGATTGAACCCAGGGCTTCGCACACACTAGGCAAGCACTCTGCCAATGAGCTACACCCCTAGCCCTTCACTAATTCTTAGTATAAAAAGTCTTTTCAAAAATTATCATAAGCACCTTTAAGAAATTAGGATGGAAAAAGAAGAAATTAGGATGGTTTTGTTTAGGGAAAACAACATGGTTTTTCTAGGAATTTATAATTCCTCCTTTTTATTTGAGGCAATTGCTGTGGTGTGTGTGGTTTTTTTTTTTTTTTTGGTTTATCATGATACTTTTCTTTTGGGCCAGCAGAGCTTGCTGTTTTGCTCCAGTCCCCAATAACAGAGTTTAATACCAAGTGATGACTGACCCTTTTGCAATTATGTATAATAATATTTGTTTTAAAAGTCAGTTGCTTTGGAGCCGTGTGCAGTGGCTTACTCCTGCAATCCCAGCAACTCGGACGGCTGAGAAAGGATCGCAGGTTCAAAGCCAGCCTCACCAATTTAACAAGGCCCTAAGCAATTTAGTGAGACCCTGTCTCAAAATAAAAAACAGAAAGGGCTGGAGATGTGGCTCAATGGTTAAACACTGAGGGTTCAATGTCTAGTACCACCCCCCAAAAATGTCAATTGTTTTGGACTTGAGAGGTGGCTCAGCAGTAGAGTGCTTGCCTGGCATGTGTCAGGACTAAGGTTCGATCCCCAGCAACCACATATACAAGAAAGTGGAGGAAAAAACAAAGACCAGTTGAAAAATTAAAATCCACTCTTTCTCTTTCTCTTTCTCCTAAAAAACAAACAAATAAATAAATAAATACAATTGCTTTTACTTTATTTCCAATTTTTTCTGAACCACTCTCCCTCAAAATACCCTTGGCATTTATTTATTTAAACAATGGTTATGAAATAAAATTAACATTTTTCTGAGAATTTCACAATCCTTGACATAATTGAACGTTAAAACCTTGCAGACCCAGGAGTGGTGGTGTATGCCTGTAATCCCAGTAACTCGGGAGGCTGTGGCAGGAGGATTACAAATTCAAAGTCAGCCTCAGCAACTTAGTGAGGCCTTAAGCACTTAGCAAGACTGTGTCTGAAAATAAAAAAAATTAAAAGGGCTGGGGATATTGCTCAGTGGTTAAGTGCCCCTGAGTTCAATTTGCAGTACCAAGAACCAAACCAAAACAAAACAACCAAAAAACCACAGTGGTAGAGGGGTGTTCCTGGGTTTAATCCTCAGAACAGCAACAAAACAAAACATTGTAGAGCCAAGTTCATACATACTTATTTTATACACTATTGTTTTCAATAACTGTTTTGTTGAAAGAATTGGTCAAGAAAGTTCGCTAAGTACATTTTCCCTCCATTCAGGATTCTTCTCTTGCATCTATGTCCTTGTCTCAAATAACTAATGAAACAAGGTATCAAATGTCTACGTCTTTCACTTTTAACCCTGAGGGCCATTAGTTGAAACATCTGATTCCAACTTGTCTTACAGAACAGAGGTTGCCAAACTCTGTGAAGGGGTAATGAGTAAATATTTTAGGTTTTACAGGCCACATGGCCTCTGTCACATATTATTGTTTGTTTTTGTTTGATTTTGCAACCTTTTAAAAATATAAAAATGATTCTTAGCTGAGAAATGTACAAAAACAAGAAGCTGGCCAATGTGGCCAGAAGTTTTGAACTCTTATAATAATAGTAAGAATAAAGGTCTGGAAATTAACATTATGCTCAGGGTCATAAAACTAGTTAATAATAGGAGCAGCATAAGAACTCTAGATTTTTAAACCAACAATTTCCCCCCACCATGTCTGTTATTACAAATTTTACTATCTTTCTTCTGGTTGCCATTCTAATAATTATGTTGCATTTTTGAGTCATTATGAAGCCTGTTTCTTTTCATTCTAGCTTCAATGTGTATACTTTTTGTTATGTTTTGTTTTGGCTGCTTTAATTTGAAAGGCAGTATGAATGGTTGTTTAAACAAAATTCTTATTCCAGGGAATGGGCATGTTCAAATTGGAATGTGGGAGATGTGAAAATTTCAGATGATTGTTAAGAGAAGCTTCTGTTTTATTTTGTTTTATTTGTGTTGGGACTTTGGCTTTAAGACTTTTCATGTATGTGTTTTCTGACTTGATTTACAAACTTGTTACAGCTTTTTTGGCCTTTGGCAGCACTTCTGTTACAGATTAATCTGTTTTAGCTTTTTGTGATATTTTATAATGTATTTGAAATGATTATATTGAGCTTTCTTTTCTTTAACTTGAAATAAAATTACTTTATTTTTTAGGTCGCATGGGAATAAATTTCCACCATCCAGGAACAGATAATATTATGGCACTTAACAGTAAGTCTTCATATGAAATAGTCTGTAAAAGTAGCAGTCAAGTTTGCAACTTATGGTTTTCACTTTTCTTATTGTTTATTATATTGCAATTTCCACTGAATGTAACGTAGACCATTATTCTATACCAGCGGTTCTCAAAGTGTGGTGCCTGGCTTAGTGGCATCAGCTTCCCTTGGAAAATTATTAAAAATGAAAAATCTCTGGCCCTTCTACATACCTACTGAAGTAGAAACTTGGAGGATGGAGCCCAGAAATCTGTGTTAACAAGTCCTATACATGATACTGATATAGGCTAAAGTTTGAAAATTGTTTCTGTGTGCCAGAGTTTGCAAAGTACAGCCTTGTAAGTCAAACCTGGCCTAAATGCCTTTTTTTGTAAATAAAGTTTTATTGGAACATAGCCATGTCCATTCATTTATGGATTGTCTATAGCTCCTTTTGTGCTACAAAGCAGAGCTCACAAAGCCTAACCTATTTATTGTCTGACCCTTTCCGGAAAATCTTTGCCAGCTTCTGCTCTACACCATTAGAGTGGGGCAATGAAAGAAGGAGATCAAGGGAGAGAAGTAGAGAATGTGAATGAATAAATCAAGTAATTTATATATAACTTATACTTTTCTCATTATGGTAAATAGCTGTCATGTGTTTCAAGCAGAACACCTGGGGGTCTCCCGCATTAGTGAAATTGACATGTTATAGGTGTCAACAGCTTTGCAGGTGAGAAATGGTTTTGACCAGTGTAATTGTTGGATTAAGTTCTAAAGCAACAACAATTATCAACCAGACAGTCATGATATATATGTATGAATGTATATACACACACACACACATACACACATATATCAGGTAACACTGGAGGAAGTATCTGGCTAGCATCAGGTTTTCTTCTAGTGGAATAGAACAGGACAAGTAGCATTACAGAAGAATAGTCTCTGGATGGAAATTTTTGTCACAAGGACTTATATATGCCATTGAATCTCTCAGGATTGAAAATTTGTCCCCTATCAAGTGAGTGAGATTAGATTGTCCTCTCTTATTCTCCCAGACAGACAAGCTGATTTGTATACACATGGAAGAAACACTGGGTAAATCTAAGATTGTGTACAATTTTATTCCTTTTCCTCTTGATTAAGGATATTGAAAGGCCATTGGAGTTCTTTTTAAAAAAATTTTATTAATGAGTTGGGTTACTGTATAAGCATAACTGTACATATCATAAATCATAAATATAAAGTAATAATATCATATGCATGTGTTGCTATGCCTTTGCTGGGTCTAATACATGAGTTTGACATCCTTTCATCCAAGCCTGGGTTTTGCTGTAGCTTCCACAAATGAGGGAAAACATTCGACCCTTGAATCTCTGGGTTTGGCTAACTTCACTCAGCATGATTTCTTCCATTGCCATCCATTTACCTTCAAAGTCCACAATACTGTTGTTTCTGATTGCTGAGTAGAATGCCATTGTATATATACACCACAGCTTTTTTGGATCCATTCATCCTGTGAGGGGCATCTGGGTTGGTTCCATAATTTAGCTATTGTAAATTGAGTTGCAATCAACATAGATTTTGCTGTGTTGCTGTGATGTGTTGATTCTACTCAGAAGAGGGGTAGCTGGATTGTATGGTAGATCCATCCTTAATTTTTTGAGGAGTCTTGGAGTTCTTTAAGACAGATTTTAGGTCATCTCCAAAACATATATTCACAGTTCCTTGGTTCTGAGATGCAGCCTCTCTACCAGTGAGCACTGCTGAGAATCACAGCTTTGTGTGTTGCAGGTCCTAATCTACTGTAAGCATTTTTTTTTCATATATAGCTAGAGTGTCCCCTCCTTTGGAAGGTCTTGGAAACAATAAAAATTCCCAAGTATCCACTTCTCATTTTTAAATATCTTTCTTCAGTTTTGGTACTGGAGATTGAACCCAGGGCCTTGAACATGTTAGGAAAGTGCTTTGGCACTGAGCTATTTCCCCATCCTTTTTTTGTATTTTAATTTTAAATATAAACTCATGAAGTTGCCCAGGCAGGCCTCAAATGTGAGCTCTTCCTGCCTCAGCCTCCCAAGTAGTTGGGATTTAAGGGCATACACCACCATGTCTAGCTCATTATCTAATTTCTAAAACAGTGGTCACTGTACATTTAGATTATGCTATCTTTAGTTGTTGGATTTTTTTTCCTAATGGGATAGAATTAGTAAGCATGCTTAACTTGCTGAAATTCAGCCATCGTTAGTTGTGAAAAGGCTTCAGTTAGATGATGGGACTTAGAGTTGAATATAAAAGAACAATATGGTAGTTTGTCTGCCTGAAGCAATTAGTATGTATCTGAGAAAAGACCTAATTTGACATGATGTAAAGATATGCCTGCAAGAGGGAGAGGGTGTAATTTATCACTTTTTGTGTTAAAAAAAGGTTTTGATTATTTTTGATTTTCTTTAACTCTGTGCTTTTAAATAAGATATTTCACTTAAGTCCTTTCCACTTTGTACATGTTGCTTAAATAACCCTTTTAGCCTCAATTCCTTCATCTCTGAGAGAAGGGGATTGATTAGGTAGTTTTAATGTGTGCTTTCTGCATGTAGTTTCTGTGGTGGTGTGATATATTGTAAAGTACCAAAAGGGCCATTTTGCTTATATCTCTATCAAACTTTGATGAGCTTCACATGGTCGCAGTATGATGGCACATAGGAAAGGGTGTCAGTATTTGCACAGGTCTGTGGGTGCTGTTGAAGAGCTCTTTTGGCTCCTCAAAATGCACCATATAAACAACCGGAGTTTGGGCTGGGGATATAGCTCAATGGTAGAGCACTTGCCTAGCATGTGTGAGGCCCTGAGTTCTATCCCTAGCACAACAACAACAACAACAACAAAAAAAATAAAATAAATACAAAGCAAAAAACCCCAAATATATGGCAGGCACAGTAGCGCATATCTGTAATTCCAGTGACTTGGGAAACTGAGGCAGGAGGATCACACGTTCAAGGCCAGCTTCAGTATCTTAGCCAGGCCCTAAACAACTTAGTGAGACCTGACTCAAAAAATGAAAGGGCTAGGGATGTCGCTCAGGAGTAGAGCACCTCTGGGTTCAATCCTAGTGCTGAAAAACAAGTAAACAAAAACACCTAGAGTTTGACATTTGCATTACTTACTATCAGCTGTCTTTTGAAGTTGGCTCCAACTTGAGGTGATCATAGTCCTCTTTGGGAGATACTTGTGGGATTTGCAGGCTTTGACATATTTGCACTGATAAAACTTCTTCCCTTTTGTATAGTTGAGCCCAGATCATCTAGTTACAGATGTAGCGCATGCACACACACGCATGTGCACACACACACACACGTGTCATTTTTGTCTTCCTTTTTCTGTCTACCATTTGTTGACCCAACAGTTATTGTCCTATGACTGGTCTGTTCTCCTTCCTTTTCCTCAACCTTCATATAGGAATAATTGAGATAGAGTCACAGATCTCTAAAACTTTATTAGCTCAGAATTTGTGGTTATTGGAAGGGACTAGATTGAAGTTGAGCCATATTTTCAGGAAAGAAGTGAATGGTTAAGAAAATTGAGGATCCCCTTTTTCCACAGAGAAAATAAGGTGAGTAAAACAGGTAAACATTGGAAAGTTGCTTCAAGTGTCCAAAATTAAACACAGAAGAGTAGTGTGGTTTAGAGAATAGTAAGTATCGTTGACTCAAAGGAGGTATCTTCCAAGCCAGCTGGAAAGCATGTGAAATGTGAAGATAACAACAGTGAATTAGCATAGCCTTGAAATGACTCCATCTCTTAGAAGCCATGTAACCTTTGGGCCACATTCTTTACTCCTCTTTGCCTTTGGTTCTTCACTTGTAAAAGGGAGATAATGTGCTAAGTATAAATCTTGTGTGGGGGAGGTTTTACTGGACTGTATACCACTCAGCTACATCACCAGCCCCTTTTTATATTTCATTTTGAGGTAGATTCTCACTAAGTTGCTGAGGCTGGCCTTGAACTTGGGATACTCCTGCCTCAACTTCCGAGTCACTGCACCTGGCAGCTGTAACCACTGAGCTGCATCTAGTCCTTTTTATTTTGTGTTTTGAGACAGGGTTTCACTAAGTTTCTTAGGACCTTGCTAAATTGCTAAGGCTGACTTTGAATTTGTGAACTTCCTGCCTCAGCCTCTTGAACCTCTGGGATTACAGCTGTGCACTACCATTCCTGGCTATATGTAAATCTTATAAAGCTTGGCATACCTGATTTGTAGATAATGCTGAAGTGAGCTGCTATTGTAGTTGCTTACATTAGCTTTATTGAAACCTTTTTTCTTTCTTTCTTTTTCTTTTTCTTTTTTAAGGACTGAGGACCAAACTCAGGGCCTTGTGGAAAGCTTGGCAAGCGCTCTGCCACTGAGCTAAATCCCCAACCCTACTCTTTTTTTTTTTTTTTAAGAGAGAAAGGGACAGTGAGAGATTTTAGTTTTTCATGTGGCTTTCATCGTTCTGACACTTCATTGTGAACATGGTGCTGGGGTTCAAACTCAGGTCCTTGCACATGCCAGGCAAGCTCTTTAACTGCTGAGCCATCGCTCTAGCCCTATTGGTACCTTTTTAAGATCTCCTTTTCTTTGCATTTTAGATTTGTAAAACATGAGTGTATCATACATCATATATATTTAGACAGATATTTTCTTGATGGAATTTAAGGAAGCATACTTATTAATCATCTTATAGACTAGAATGATTGTATAGGGATACATTCCCATCTGTTTTTGTGTGAATCTTTTTTTTTTTCCCTGGGTGAAATATTTTCTGTCACCTGTTCTTGGAATATGCATCCCAGTTGTTCCATCTCTTGTGATATTGGTACTATTTATAATAGTTCCAAGGCGTTAAGTAATTCAAGTGTCCCTCAATGAAAGAATAAACAAATCCATACAATACAGTATTCATCAATAAAAGGGAAATGAACTGGTCTGACATACAGTGATATTAATAGCTCTTCTAATAATTATGCTGAGTTAAAAAATAAAAAAAACTAGACCAAAAAGTACTTATTGGATGAATACACTAATATAAAACAATAGAAAATGTAAACTAACCTACAGAGACAGAAAATAAAGCAGCTTCAAGAAGGGAGTTTTGTTTTGTTTTTTAGGAGAAAGGGATGGCAAGAGAGAAAGAGAATCAGTTTTATTTAGTTTTTCATATAACTTGCATTGCTCCAACACTTTGTTGTGTACATCGTGCTAAGGTTCAAACCCATGTTCTTGCACACGCTAGGCAAGAACTGTTAACTGCTGAACCACTGTTTCAGCACCCAAGAAGGGAGGTGTGGTGTGTGTGTGTGTTTAAGAGAGAGGGACAGTGAGAGAGAGAATTAATTTTATCTAGTTTTTCATGTGACTTTCATTGCTCTGACGTTTTGTTGTGTATGTGGTGCTGGGGTTTGAACTTGTATCTTCATGCATGCCAGGCAAGCACCATAACCCCTGAGCCACTGCTCTAGCCCAAGAAGGGAGTTTTGTTTTGTTTTTTTTTTTTTTTAAAGAGAGAAGGACAGTGAGAGAGACAGAGAAAGAGAGAAACAACTTTATTTAGTTTTTCACATGGCCTTAGTTGCTCCAACACTTAGTTGTGTACGTGGTGCTGGGGATTGAACCCGGGTCCTCGTGTTTGCCAGGCAAGCGCCAAAACCACTGAGCCACCGCTCCAGCCCCAAGAAGGGAGTTTTTTAAGTATTATTATCCTCTTTTTTTCAGAGAATAAAGCGAGGGCTTAGATCTTAGAGGAGGGTCCTCCAAGATGTAAGCATCTAGTTCAGCAAGTCTCTGAATCTTCTTAAGCCTTAGTTTAAAAATCTATAGGCGGGAAGTTGTGATTCTCACCCTAACCACTTCATTGTTTTGTAAGATTCAGATAAGGTAAGGCAGATGTACAAATAAAATAATATTACTGCTGCATTTGGAAAGGGGGAAGTATATAGTCTTATTCAGAAAAGATACTGATAGAGAAAGATTTTATTCTTTAGACAGAACCTTTACAAGTAGCAGAGGTTCAATATTGTTTAAAAGTTCATGTCATTTTTTCCAGAGATCTTTCAGGTTATAATTAGAGTCTATTTCGAGTTTAGAGCTTAATAAGAAATCTGAAGTGCTACTTGCCTCTGACAGGGGGAGATGATTATTTACCCTCATTCTTCCTTATCAATATGTCTAAAAATTTATAAATTGAAGGGTCCAAGAATAAAACCTGAACAATTTGAAGACTTAAAAATTTAATATCTTAAAAAAAAAAGCAAAAGACATAAAGGCTAGGGTTGTAGCTCAGGCTTGCCTTACTTGCATGAGGTCCTAGATTTGATCCCCAGCAACACATACATACCAGCAAAACAAAATAAAACCAGAAAAGGCTTTCATCTAATTTGATCAGCTCTGAGGTTATTGGATGTTAAATAATTTATTCTTAGCTGATATAACAAGAAACTTGGAACTTTAGGTTATGTAGTCTTCCATATTTTTCTCTTATTGATACCTTGAAAGTATTTTGAAAGGTTTTGATTTTATTTTTTTTAATTAAGAGCTGTCAGCGTATTTGTTGAATCAAAAGAGAAAATATGAAAGGGTATTGATATAAGTATTTGTGTTGGGCAGACTCCAGTGTGACTGCAGGATCTCCTCTTTCCCTCCCTTTCATGCTTTGCTGAGTGTGAACTCCTTGGGGAGAGACTCATTTGAGAGGAAGCGGCAGAGAGGGAGCTGAGCACATGATGCATTTTTACCAGAATGGGAATAGAGCCAGCTTTGCTGGAATTCCAAGTGGAATTTTCCAAAATTTGAAGAATACATTGTTTTTTTTCCCTTTTCTTCACTGTGAGTAGATGGAAGTAAATAATTTCTAATTATTTAAGATAGTGAAGGAATTACTTTGAGATTTTCAAATTGAAGATATTTTCTTTGAGATCTTACCAGTAAGATCCAATGCTACTCCTATCTGAACAGATTTAGAAGTAAAATTAATACATGGTGGTTATATGAATACATAGTAAAGGATGGCTGATTTTAAAAAAGTGAGAAGTATCTTTGGGCTGGAGCAGTGGCTCAGTGGTTATGGTGCTTGCCTGGCATGTGCGAGTATGCAAGTTCAAACCCCAGCACCATGTACACAACATCTCAGAGCAACAAAAACCACATGAAAAACTAAATAAAAAATTGATTCTTTTTGATCCTCTCTTTTGCGCACATGCTCGCTCGCTCTCCGCCTCACTGTCCCTCTCTCTTTAAAAAAAAAAAAAAAGTGAAAAGTAGCAATTGGAGGAATGTATAATGTTCCTCAAGTATGAGTTAGGTTTGGTGGCACATGCCTGTAATCCTCGTAACTCTGGAGACTGAGGCAGGAGGATCCCAAGTTCCAGGCCAGCCTTAACAACTTGGCAAGACTCAAGACCCTGTCTCAAAGTAAAAAGGACTGGGGATGTGGCTCAGAGGTAAATCACCCTGTGCTCAATCTCCAATACAAAAACAAACCCAAAACAAAACAAACCACCCCTTCTCCAAACCCCTCGTTTGAAATTATTTTGTATCAGTACTGTACGTAAATGTGGTAAGTTGTTTTGTTTTGTTTTGACCTTCTCATTTTTTATATAAGGGAAGCTGAGATTCAAGTGGCCATGTAAATTGCCCAGGTGACATAATGGAGCCAGGAGTGGAACCTCCTGTATCCATGTTAAGGGTGGTAGTTTTTGCTTTAAATGCTTAATTGTTAAAAGTGGTTATATTACTACTACTACTACTACTACTACTACTACTATTTTAGCACAAACATGTAAATTCATTGTCTTTGGGACAATAGTTTTTTATATTATTACTTGTCCTCTTACATATGTTCTTTTCCTGAAAAACAGAATAGTCAACCTGTTCTACGTGGACTAATACTGAGCATTGTAAATAAGTGAAATTTAAAATATTGTTGACTGACTTCACTGGATTTTTGGAAGAAATTTCATGTATGTGAGAGAGAAAAAAAGGGAGAAATGAGAAGAGAAGTGTAGGGAAGAGAGAAGAGTCCATGTCTCAAGTGACAGGATTTGGATGGTTTCAACCCAATAATAAAGATGTGGGAAATTGAAAAGTGACTTACTTTTCCCTGAGGACTTCCCTGGTTGTTTTCTCCACTGGTGTAGGCAGTGAAGTGGAGTGGAGTGTAGGCAGTGGTGTAGGCACAGAGTGATTTACCACTGAGCCACATCCCCAGTCCTTTTTATTTTGAGACAGGGTCTTGGGTCTCACCAAGTTAAGGCTGGCCTGGAACTTGGGATCCTCCTGCCTCAGTCTCCAGAGTTACGAGGATTACAGGCATGTGCCACCATGCCTAGCCCAAACTTGGGGAACATTATACATTCCTCTAATTGTAGCACTCACCACACTTGTAATTAACTTTTTAAAAATTTTTTCAGAGTTTAATCTTTGAAATGTTTTATAGTCCAAGATAAACCTCTAAATATTTCATAATGCCAGTAACTAAGCAAAGATCAACTTAAAAATATTTTAAGAAATTCATCCTTTTCTCTAATATTTGTGACTGGAAAAGAAAGCAATTTCTTTTAATTGACATAATATGTATATAATGCACACAATAATTGTACATATTTATAGGGAATAATATGTTTTTTTGTGGTGGGTACCTGGGATTGAATTCAGGGGCTCTTAAACACTGAGTCACATCCCCAGACCATTTTTTACTTTTTATTTTGAGACAGGGTCTTGCTAAGTTGCTCAGTGCCTTGCCAAGTTGCTGAGGTTGGCTTTGAACTGTGATCTTCCTGCCTCAGCCTCCTGAGCCATTGGGATTACAGGCATGCAGCGTCATGCCCAGCCAATATGATGTACACTGTGTAAGAACCAAGTCAGGATAATTAGCATAGCGTTTATTTGTGGTGAGAACATTGCAGATCTTTTTGTTTCACTGTTGTGAAATGCACAATACGTTATTGTTAACTTTAGTCACCTTGCTGTGCAATAGAATACCTGCACAGCAAAGCAAATAATCAACAGAGTAAAGAAACAATCTAAAAAATGGAAGAAAATATCTGCTACTTGTACCTCTCACAAGGGATTATTACCTAGTATATATGAAGAACTCAGTTCATAGCAAAAAACAAAACAACAAAAAAATTGAAAAATGGGCAAAAGGCCTATACAACATTTCTGAAAAGAAGACATACAAACAGCCAATAAGAATATGCAAAAATGCTCTTTGCTGGACACAGCAGCACTTGGATATAATGACAGTAATGCTGGAGGCTGAGGCAAGAAGTCTGAAGTTTGAGGCCAGGGTGGTCAACTTTGCGAAACCCTCAGTGACTTGTGAGACCCTGTCTCAAAAAAAAAAAAAAAAAAAAAAAAAAAAGGGATTTAGCTCAGTGGTAAGGCACTCTTGGGTTCAGTCCCCAGCAGCTCCCTCTCCATGCTAGTCAGCAAGGAATCGCAAATCAAAACCACAAGGAGATATCATTTCATTCCAGTTTGAGTGACAGTTATCAAAACGACAAAAGATAAGAAGTGTTGGTGAGGATGTGGAGAAAAGGAACTCATATCCTGTTGGTGGGAACATAAATTAATATAACTCCATTATGGAAAATAATATGCAGATTCCACAAAAAATTGAAAATAAAATTGCCATATGACACAACAATCCTACTACTGAGCCTATATCCAAAGGAAATGAAATGACTTTGTCAAAGGGATACCTGAACTCCCATGTTTATTGAAGCCCGTTCTTAGTACCTAAAATATGGAATCAACCTAAGCAACCTTCAGTTGGTAAATGGATAAAACAAAAAAGTGGTATGTATCCACTTTTCTTGAGCACTGACTTTGCCCCATGATCATTGTCTTTTTCATGCAAAACAGCTATGTTATAGAGTAGAAGTGAAAGTGAAATACAGTTTTTAAACATAAAGCTGGAGACCTCATAGGGTTTTTCTAGATTTCTGTACAAGTTTTAAGAATGCTCCATGGTTCATCTTATTCTGCCATTTTGGTACTTTGGCAGAAAATTTGAAAATAATGTTCATTTATTTCAACTTTATTGCAAAAGATGGCAGCATCTTTAAAACAAGGCAGCATCTTTATTTTCTAACAAAGGTAAAACAACTTGCTGATTTCATAGAGCCAGCAAATAGCCATCTAAGACTTTAACACATAGATTATTCTGCATACCAGTCCCTTAATCCAGTGTGAGTATTGCTATTTTGGATTTTCCAAGAAAGATCAGTCAGGTTTCATTTAACTCTTTTATAACAGTTGGCTAAGTGATACTTTACTGATTGTGGAGAATCAGTGCACTTCTAAAAGTATTCAGTTTTACTTTCAGAACACAGTGTACCCAGCTGTTAGCAGCAGGATTGTTAACCAAAGTTCCATGCTGTTCTCTACTACTTGCAGAATGGGAGCCTGAAACTTGAACAGAGAAAGATGTGGTGTGCAAAAGGTCCCTATGTAGATTTACATAGATGAAACTTTGACTTCTTTGTTAACTTCCACACACGTAAACCTTTGTTATCTAATTTTCCCCCAGCCTAATATAATAGAAATAATGCAGTTTAAGGTGGGGGGAAGACAGATCTGAGTTTAAATCTTGAATCTATCACTTATTTGCTAGATGATCTTGGGGCACATTACCTGTGTCTTTTATTGTAAATGGGCATTGCCCCTCTTTACAAATGCTAAGGTTAGGGGCTGGAGTGGCAGCTTAGAGGTTATAGTGCTTGCCTGGCATGCAGAGGGACCCAGGTTCAAACCCCAGCACCACATATACAACTAAGTGTTGAGATACAAAGGCCAGATGAAAAAATAAATAAAACTGATTCTCTCTTTTTGTCTCTCTCTCCTTCCCTCCCTCCCTTCCTCTTTAAAAAGACAAAATAAAAATGCTCCTATCACTGTATCATATCTGACAAGAGATTGTAATTTAATCCATTTGGGATGAAATGCAGTTGTGGGATGCAATGAGGTGTCGAGGAAAGGACCAGAACTAGAAGGAGTAACCTTTTAAGACATCTGGTGGCTCTCTACCTTCTGTTACACCCCTAACTTTCTATTTGTAAGAACAAGTATCTATCTGAGCATGAGGAAATCAAGTAGTGATGCCCTACTGTGCAATCCCTTGTGTTCTTTCTCCCTGCTCAAGGTGTACTCTGGTTTTATTGTTCCCTGAAATTTCCTCAAGTTCTAGACAGAGGAAAAAGCTGATTTTGAGAGGCCAGTGCAGAGATGAAGTGAATGGGTAGCTTCTCCATGCTACTGGAGCCCTTCCCAAATTCCTAAGTCCGTTCTTTTCCCTAGTTTCCTCCACGAAGGAGCTCTTCTTCCCACATGAAAGGGCATTATTGATGGGGAGGAGAGGAGGATCAGTGACTGAGGGGTCCAGCATTTGGCTTTGTGTAGACTCCTGAACATACCAATATCCATTTCGCTGAACTACTCTTCCCTCTGTATAATTCCCTGTGTTATTTTTGGGTATAGAAATGTGAAATTGGACAGTATTGACTGTCCTGACTAGTCTAGAAATTGGTATCTTTAAAGTTTGAAGCCATCTCATGAGATACTTGACTTAGTTGTTCAGAGATGATGGTTTGTGGGGAAAAAGATGCTAGATATATAAGTGCATAGCTCTGCATTAGGCAGCTGCAGAACTGATTTGGACAGATCAGTCAGATAAAATAAAAAACACTGACATGTGATTAGAATTCTTAGGAACATTTTTACTCTGTTTCTTTCTCCTATAATGATAGTTGTTTTAGGAATCAGATGAGACATGTTAAAAACAGCATATAGTACCTGGAGCATGATCAATTATCAGTAGGTTACCTTCTCTTTTGTTTCAGCAACATGCCCCAAGAGTAAAGATATTTTACTTTATGGTACTCCTTCATATCAGTATTTGTTGGTTATTAGTATTATTTTTTTAAATTTGGAAATGAAATGGTAAGAAGATTTTCCTGAGAAAGATGAGTAAGAATCAGAGAAGAAATGGAAAAGAAAAATTTTAGTGTCCAAATTATTTATATAAATGTAGCAGATTAAAATAAATTACATCCCTTTAAGCCTTTAATGAAAGATTTTTGATTTTCATTCCTTTTTCATGAGGTACAGTATTCCAGGGGCTCTGCTTAAGTTTTAAAAACTATTGTGAGAGACTGGAGTGGTGGCTCAGAGGTGTCATGCTTGGCTGGCATGCATGAAGACCCAGGTTCAAACCAAAGCACCACATACATAACTAAGTGTTGGAACAATGAAAAACTAAATAAAATTGATTCTCTCTCTTTCTCTTACTTTTCCTGTCTCTCTTAAAAAAACTATTATGATCCGTAGTAAAGTGACTATGTCTGTCTACATAAATCTGTCTCTCTTTTCCTTTTTCCTTCCCCCCATCTTTTCTTCTCTTTCTTTCTTTCTTTTTTTTTTTTTTTGTGCGTGTGTATGATGTTTCTCTGCTTAGAGAGACTTCATTAAATTTGGACGAATCCACACAGTAGAAGAATTAGTTTAGATGTATAAACCAGATTAGTATGTTGGCAGTTTCTTATAAAATTAAACATACATTTACCATTAGATTCAGCAGGTGCATTCCTTGGTCTTTATACAAAGGAGTTGAAAATACATCCACCCAAAACCTGCACTTGGATGTTCCTAGAAGTTTTATTCAAATTGCCAAATCTTGGGGTGGGGATGTAGTTCAGTAGTAGAGCACTTTCCTACCATGTGCCCAACCCTGGGGTCAATCCTCAATACCAACATTAAATAATCTAATTAATTAAATTTTAAAATCTACTTTTATAATTGCCAAATCTTGGAAGCACCCAAGAAGTGCTTTGGTAGGTGAATAGATAGAGAATGGCGAAATACAGATAATGGAATGTTTTTCCTTGCTAAAAAGAAATGAGCTATCAAACCTTAATTTCATGCTATTCAGTGAGGGAAGTTGATCTGAAAAGCCTCTATACTGTATGACTCCAACTATCTGACATTCTGGAAAAGGTGTGCACCACAATTGCTGGCTACAGTTCACTCTTAGTATTATATGTTCTATAGGATTCCACAAATGTCTCCATCATTTATAGAACAATATAGAGAAGTGTCACTCTCTTAAATATCCTCTGTGAGCTGTCCTGTAATCTCAGCAACTCAGGAGACCCAGGCAGAACTATGAAGACAATAAGATCAGTGGTTGCTAGGAGCTAAGGGGTGGGTGGAGCATAGAGGATGATTTTCCCCCCTTCTTTTTGTGGTACTGGGGATTGAACCCAGGGGTGTTCTACTTCTGCACTATTTACCTGCTGGCCCACCCCCAGCCCTTTTATATTTTTGAGACAGTCTTGCTAAATTAACTAGGCTGTGCTTGAAGTTATGAGCCTCCTGCCTCAGCCTCCCGAGTAGCTGGCATTACAGGCATGCAGTATGGCACACTGCAACACAGAGGATATGTTTTATTTATTTATTTTGGTATCAGGGATTGAACCCAGAAGCACTTAACCACTGAGCCACGTCCCCTTTCCTTTTTATTTTGTATTTTGAGAGAGGGTCTCACTAAGTTGCTTAGGCCCTTGCTAAATTGGGATTACAAGCATGCAACCCTGTGTCTGACTCAGAGATGATATTTAAGACAGTGAAACTTCTCTTTATTATACTATAATGATTGATGTATACATTTGTGGAAACCCGTAGAATGTACGATACTAAGAGTGAACTGTAGCCAGGAACTGTGGTGCACACTTGTAATCCCAGCAACTCAGGAGGCCTAGTCAGGAACATCGTAAGTTCAAAGCCAGCCTCAGCAACTTAGTGAGGCCCTAAGGAATTCAGCGAGACCCTGTCTCAAAATAAAAAATAAAAAGGGTTAGGGATGTGGCTCTGTGGTTATGCATCTCTAGGTTCAATCCCTGGTACCAAAAATTAAAAAAAAAAAAATATATATATATACATATTGAATCCTAACATAAAGTATGGATTTTGAGTGTTTATAATGTGTTAATTTAGGTTTATCAGTTGTAACAAATGCACCACTCTGGTAGAGGATGTTGATAATGGGGAGAATGTGCATGCTGCGGGTAGAGGATATTTGGGAAGCCTCTGTACATTCCTCTTAATTTTTCTGTGAACCTAAATGTACTCTAAAAACTTAGTCTTAAAAACAGATAAACAATAGGTTATGACATGCCCTGCCTTGGGGAATCACATGTGTAAGAATATAGCCATTTAAAACCTAGTGCAGGCCAAATCATAAGGAATAACAGATGATCCGTCTTAGTGTTAAGTCCAACTCATCATTGAACACACAAGTATAGTTTTGAAATAATTATTGCATATCCCACTGCAAACTACATGTACCTTTTTTCATTTTTTTCTGATGGACCAAAAAGAAACCCAATTTTTTTTATCAACTTATGATTATTCAAATTGGTAATTTATTTTTTTAAGAGAGGAGGACAGTGGGGGGGAGAGGGAGAGAGAGAGAGCCATAGAGAATCAATTTTTATCGAGTTTTTCCTGTGGTTTTTGATGTTCCAACACTTAGCTGTGTACGTGGTGCTGGGGTTTGAACCTGGGTACTTGCGTATACCAGGTAAGCACCATAACTGCCAAGCCACCGCTGCAGCCCCTCAAATTGGTAATTTAAAAGCTACAAAAGTATTAGCACTTTGGATTTTTTGCACTAATCTTACAACCAGTGAACTAATCTAAAATATTTGTAGCATTTTGTTTTTAACCATTATTCAAGTGTAACATACATACCAAATAGTGCACAAATCACAAATGTTTATGTTTAATAAATACATAGCTCAATGTATTATAACAAATTGAGCACAGCCATTTAACCAGCACCTAAATTAAGATGGAAACATTATCAGCATCCCACAAAACCCTTTAGCCTCTCCTCCAGTTACTTTCCCTAGTCAAGGGTAACCACAACACAGCTTTCAAAAATTAGATGCAATTTTAGTGAGATATAACTTGTTTAATATATATGAATCAGGAAAAGAATTTTATTGTAAGAATGATGATAATTAGTAATCAAAAATTAAAGCTCTTGAAGGAAGTAGATAGAACTTAGAATATTATATCTTGTTATATCTGGAATAAATTCATTATAGCATAGATAGTATATGATAAAGAATTTGTGTCAATTCTTTTTTTCTTCTGGTTGAGATCATTTTGTGTTGATTCATAAGTTAATGTATTCAGTAATCTCTCTTACTTTAAAATAATATTTATTCCCAAGGGAAAGTACTGCTTTTATACCTCCAGATTTCTCTCCTTGGTATTCGTTTTATTACCTCTGAGGGAAGAGTTTGATCTAATTGGACTATTTGCAGATGATCCTCATCTGAGCAACTTGATCAAATTTTAAACTGTCCTCAGAGTTGGCCTACATTTGAAAGTTCATCATAGCATATGTCACTCCCTCCCTTAATTGTATACTCAGCTAACAAGTTGTATTTGTTGAGTACCAGCTTGGTACAGACCTTTCTGCCAGGCGTATTAGAGGATATAAAAGGAATGTAAGATATGAACTTTGGCCTCCTGGAATTTAAGAAACACTATAAAAAAGTGTGGACTCTGGAGCCATACTGCTTAGATTCATAATCCAAATCTGTCACTCCTTAACTGTATAATTTTGGAAAAGATATTTAATGTTTCTGTGTCCCATTTTCTTTATCTGAAAGAAAAGACTAATACTTATGTTGTAAAGTTGTGTGGTGTATTAACAATATTAACATACACAACTGTTCTGGTATGTGGTAAGCAGTCATTAAGTTTTAGATAACATAATAATAATCACCACAGGAATCATAAATACTCAAATCAGGACCAAGACAGCACATAATTAAATTCCACAATGAATGTTGAAAGCAAATCTAAGCCATTCAGATCACTACTTAAATTGACTACCTGTTCCACCATCTACCATCCCACCTCCCTGATATCAGAGTCCTAGGCTGTCATACAGTCTTTGTTCAGAAGTGAGAAAAAATTTAACCTATAAAAATCATGAACAGTTGAAGGAAACTGGTTAAAAACTCCCAAGTAGATCTTCCTCTCCTTAGTTCAGGATGCTCCTTCCCACTCTCAAGCCTGTCTGCATCTATTCACTTTGTGTTCTGTATTGCCTGAATGGTTGGCAATTGAAGACTTGAGTGAGCAGCTTCTCACTTATCCTTTAGGGATGTAAGATCCCGATGATTCAACTTGTACCCTAATATTGTAATCAGTTCTTTTTCACTGAGTATCTGGCCAAAAATCAGAGATGATGAAAAAACAAAACAATTGAAAAGTTGTTGTTTGGAACAGAGATGAGTAATTTTGAAATGCACAGTATTTTATTTCTTCAACAGAGATTTTTCAGTAGAGTATCAGGCCATATGACATCATTGGGGATGGGAGGAAGGGACAAAGGGACCATGATAGAATGTTGAATCTTATTTCTTCTCTCATTAAGTGTTGTCTTTTTGTGTTAATATATTCATTCATTCATCCTTCCTTCCTTCCTTTCTTTCTTTTTTGTAATGGGGATTGAAACCAGGGGTACTTTACCACTGAGCTACATCCCCAACCCTTTTTATATTTTGTTTTGAGACAGTTTATTATTAAGTTGCCGAGGCTGGCTTTGAATTTGCAGTCCTTCTGCCTCAGTCTCCTGAGTATCTGGGATTACAGGTGTGTCACAATGCCTAGTCTGCATTCCTCCTCCTTCGAAGATGCTTAACCACTGAACAACACTCTCAGCCCTTTTTATTTTTAAGGAAGGAACATTGCAAGTTCCTTCCTCAACCTCCCGAGTTTCTGGGATTGTAGACATGCACCTCTGTCCCTGGCTAATTCATTCATATTATTATGGATGAAACAGATGTTTTTGGGCTCAAGCTAGGATGCTAACTATCACTTATACTTGATTTAGGGAGATTGATTCCAAATAATAAAAAGTATAAAAATCCCTTAATTTTCTTTTTTGGAATGTGTCCCCTTTGTAAATGATGCTAACAATAATAGCTTTGTAAATTAAGAAGAGAGTTTTTTTTTTCTTGAGGGCTGTATTATGGGAGAAGTCAGAGAAAAAGTAGGACTTGAACTGGCTAATCCTTTTTAATATGAGTAGTGGAAAAGTAAAGAGGCTAAAGGAGTAGAGCCGGGGACAAGTACAATGTCTGAGGAAAAGCAGAAAGTAGTAGAAGATGAGATTGACATAGTAGTATTTCAACTATGTGGCTGAAAAATCAGAATTTTTTCTTAGAATTGGTTTTCTTTACTGCTTACTCGTTTATATTACAAATATAATTCCAGATTATTTTTCTTTTTCAATATAAGCTAATTTTATGAAATGCTTTAAACTGGACTAAATGGAGTTCTTGTTTATTTTTTTAAAGGGAGGGACAATGAGAGAGAGAGAGAAAGAGAGAAGCAATTTTTATTTAGTTTTTCATGTTACTTTCATTCCTCTGACACTTCGTTGTGTACGTGGTGCTGGGGTTTGAACTCGAGCACTTGTGCATGCAAGGCAAGCGCCGTAACCACCAAGCCACCGCTCCAGCTCCTCTTGTTTGTTTTTCTAGAACCTGAGTTTTCACATTTGAGTTTTCTACTCTGAAAATTTTTTTTTTTTTTGGTACTGGGGATTGAACTCATGGACTCTTTTCTACTGAACTACATCCCCATTCATTTTTATATTTTATTTTTTATTTTAAGACAGTCTGGCCTTGAACTTGAGATCTTCCTGCCTCAGCCACCATAGCTAGGATTACATGAGTGCTCCACCATGCATGGTTGGAAATCATTTTACATGACAGGATCTCCGAGAGATATGTGATACCACAGTCTGGCTCTATTAAACATTGTAACTGTGCATTCTGTACACCTCAAAGTTTGAAGGTGAAGAAGACCTTCAAAATACTCATTATTAAGTCCTGGGTTGAACTCAATACTTTAATTCCTTCCTACTTTTTTGGTTCATTTATAGATGTACATGATAATGTTTTCTCCTGTTTGTCATATGTATGAAAAGTAATGGAGATGGGCTAGAGAGGTAGCTAAGTGGTAGAGCACTTACCTGGCATGCATGAGGACCCAGGTTCAAACCCCAGCACCATATACACAACTGAGATTTGGAAAAACAAAAAAATAGATGAAAAACTAAATAAAATTGACTTTCTCTCATATACTCTGTCTCACACACAAAAAAAGTAATGGAGAGAATTGGAGAAACAATTAAATTTTTTTCAGAAGGCATATTCTATACAGTAATTGCCAATTATATTTAAAATGTATTTTTCAGATGCATCTATGAAGTGTGTGTGTGTGTGTGTGTGTGTGTGTGTGTGTGTATTAAGAGATTCAGAAAGACCACCATATGCCATAATTTTTAGTTGTTTAGAATGCATGTTATTTTTTGAGTCATGTCTGGTGGTACTAAAGTACAGATGAATATTTATAAGTCAGATTTTTTTAAAAAAATAAATTATCTACATCTGCTATAGATAATAGGCCCCAATATAAATCCTTATAAGACTTGTGAAACTTGAGAACCTATTATGTCTGTTCTGGTGGCTCCCACTTCCAGATGTATGTCTCTTTAAGATTGTGATTTGGCTTGTACCTTCATAAAAGTTCTTTTTTTAAATACAGATGTTTATAGTCAAGTTAAACAGTATCTGCAGATTAATAATTCCAAGAATACTTAAAAGAGGTTTGTGCAAAAATTTTTTTTTAATTTCTAAATTTACCATTTTGATACAAATACCCATGGTTTTCTTCTGTGTTTACATGCAGCCAGGAGCTATGGGCGGAGACGAGGTAAATTTTTTTTTTTAAATGAGATCTTTTTCTTGCCAAATTGTAAGTAAATATGAGTTTGTGTATTTATACCCATGTGTGTATAAAATAATAATTATTATATGGTATGATGTTTTAACTTAATTATTTTAGCAAAGTAATTCAATCATTACTTTCACTATAATGCTGTTTGTTGATAATTTGTTCTTTTAAGCCTAATAAAGATATGGCAAAGATTATTCCTAGTTGCAAGTTTTTGTTGTATGTCTTATTGTAAATAAATGTGAAGAAATAAAAGACCAAGCATATGTATTTTTCTTCCCTATATCCACTATGTTCTGTTTCTTTTTGGGCAGGTGGGTGGGTCGGGTGGGGAATTGAACCCACAGTGACCTATGTATTTTTGAGATAGGGTCTCGCTAATATGCTGAGGGCTTTGCTGAGTTGTCCAGGCTGGACTCGAATGCAGAGTCCTCCTGCTTCAGCCTTAGTTGCTGAAGTTACAGGCATGTGCCTGGCTATGTTCTTTTCATACTACTTAGAAATCAAAGGTTAGGTTTTGGAAGGCAATTTTTGATCTTACTAGGTTAACTGAATTTTTTGTTGTTGTTACATCCAGAAGTAAATTTACCCTGAAGCTAAATGAAGCTTAAATTTAAGGGGCCCTCATTTGAATGGATGCCTTCCAAATTCTCAACTATAATTTTTGTGTTCTGTTTCTTAAAGAGGTACATCAAAATAGGCTTTGGTCCCTTGTAAAACCTGTGTTCTTTTAGTAATACCTAAATGAAGTAATACAACTTCGATTTATATAATGATGTAACCTTTCTAAAGCATTTCCATATCTGTATTTTTTTCCAAATAATTTTATGAAGTAGTTAGGGGTAACCTAGGGTAGTGGAAAGAGCATGGGATTTTAGGCCAAACACTGAGATTGTCATCATTGCCTTATCACTTAGGTCTGGTGTCCTCATCTATAAATCATGAAGTAATAAAACCAATCTTGTCCAACTTCATAATATTAATGAAGTTCTGATTTGAAGAAATGGACAGGAGAATAAAAGCATTCCACAAACATAAGATGCTTTGTTGCTCATTTGCAGAAGCTGGGGTAGATGAAGTCACTTACTTGCTGTTTGACCTCAAGTTAAAGCCAGATCCAAGGCCAGAATCTGTCTTTTGGTTCATTATTTGCTAATGTTTACCATATTTCAGGCTGTCTCTGACTTCATAGTTGTCTCAATGCGAAGAAAATGACATTAAATTCAGAGTATTATATTATTTATTCCACAGTAAATGTTTGTTGAATGAATATTGGCAGAACCTAGTATCTGTAGTAGAACCATATAATTACTTTTGCATTTCAACATTATTGTGTGGAAAAAAATTCTGTTCTTGGTTACTTTTCAGCTATGGGAATAAACATAATTTTTTTGCCTTTCTTATTTTTAAATTTAAAAGTTAAAGCCTAGAGATGTTATTAAAATCATTCTGTGCCATGCTTTTTTTTTTTCACATTGCTAGAAAAATGATCACTGTAAGGATGAATAGGGAATGGACCATTGTACATGGAAAATAAACTGCAGGGATTGTGCCTCTCATCTTCTCACACACTAATCAGTCACCAGATCTTAAGATTTCTCCTCTAGTTTCCCTGGCCTTATTCTTTTCTTTCCTACTGCTTTATTTCTGCTGTTTCATTTCTACTTACTGCTGTATCTAATGCTCCATTTATCACCCTTATTCTTTATTCAGGGTTCCCATTATCAGATCCCTCCCTGTTCCATTATCTCCATTTTTACCTCCTCATCTTCCCCTGACCAGTCCATGTTTGCCTACTCTCTGGCGTCCTATCACTTGTCTAAAGCCTATTATTTCACTAGTTCAAGCGCAGTTCAAGACTCGTCCTTTCCAGGAAACGTTGCCCTGTGGCCTTGGACATTGTTTTCCTCTGCTTCTCTGCCTTGTGTTGTTCTTTTCTGTGCCCTGATAATTTAGCTGGAGATCAGTTCTTTGAGGACAGTATTCTTTTATGCCTAATACTGTGCCCTATGTATACTTAGCCCTTACGAAATGCTTATTGATAGGATTATTTTGAAGTGCCACCCTTACATTCATGTAGAACCGAGTTTGGCATCATATTTTTAATTTTTAAAGTATATATTTTCATATTATTATTTTTCAGTACTAGGGATTAAACCCAGGGCCTCATGAATGCTAGGCAAGTATTCTACCACTAAGCTACATCCCCAGCCTAGCTCCATAAGTTTGTTTCGTGTGTGTGTGTGTGTGTGTGTGTGTGTGTGTTAAAGAGAGAAGGAACAGTGAGAGAGAGAGAGACACAGAGAATCAATTGTTATTATTTAGTTTTTCATGTGACTTTCATTGCTCTGACACTTCATTGTATATGTGGTGCTGGGGTTCAAACCTGCATACTTGTGCATGCCAGGCAAGCACCATAACAGTTGAGCCACGGCTCCAGCCAGTGTTTTTTGTTTTGTTTTGGTTTTTTTTTTTTTTTTTTTTTAAGAGAGAGTTCATGGACGAGAGAGAGAGAATCAATTCTATTTTTTCATCTGGTTTTTGTTTTTCTGACACTTTTTTATTTGTGGTACAGGGGTTCCAACTTGGGTCCTCATGCATGCCAGGCAAGTGCTCTACCACTGAGCCACTGCTCCAGCCCAGCATCAGAAGTTTTAAATTATTTTATTATCTGGGTGCAGTGGCATGCTCCTGTAGTTCCGTCTATTCTGGAGGCTGAGGCAGGAGGATCCCTTGAGCCCAGGAATTTGGGGGTAGAATGGGCCACATAGACCCTTTCTCTAAAACAACAAAAGTTATTTTATTTTTGTAAATATTATGTTAAATGCTAGACACAAAGAATATAAAATCATCTGTAGTTTCTAAGATTCTGGAAAAAATACTGTTCCTTTTTTCTGTATTGCCTTTTCAGTATCTATTTCTAAGGTTTGACTTTATTGTTTTCAAATGTCATGTTTTCTTTGCGAAGAACACTGTACCAAGTATGCCAATGACTTAGTCCTTGCTCTTTTTAAATCTGCAGTTTGATAGTTTTAGATGAACAAGGGAATGGAGAGAGAAAGAAAGGTGGGGATGGGGGAGAAAAAGTGGGAGAGAGAGAGAAACACTAAAAGACTGAATGTTTACAGATGAGAATGTTTTTTCCATACTTTTATTTAGTCTTCCATTCCCAAAGTTGAAAAAAAAAAGTCATGTTCCTTAAATATAATGATGTAGTTACAAGAGATGAAGCAGATGCACCTCATATCTGACACTCTCATTCCCTACCATATACTCCTGAGGGCCTACCCTGCATAGTATAATTTTGATGAACTGACAGATTTCCTCATGCTCATTTATTCATGTGGTCAGGACTAAATTAACTTTTGATCTTTCTTCCAATTAGCACTTTGTTTTTCTTTTGGTACTGAGGATTGAACTCAGGGGCACTTAACCACTGAACCATATCCCCAGCCCTTTTTATTTTTTTATTTTGAGATAGGTCTCACTAAGTTGCTGAGGCTGGCCTTGACCTTGTGATCCTCCTCGTTCCTCAGCCTCTCAAGTCTCTGGGATTATAGGCATGCACCACCACTCGTGGCTTCTCCAATTGACATTTAGACATGCCCCAGAAAAGTATAAAAAATAAACTTGCTGATATGTGTTACTTCATACTACCTATGATTAAGAATAGAACTCATATCCTTTGTGTCACACACGCTGGAAAATTTTTTAAGAATAGAAAGTAATGGAGGGCTAGACCAGTGGCTCAGTGGTAATGGCGCTTGTCCGATACATGGGAGGATGTGCTTCAAAACCCAGCACTACATACACAACAAAGTGTCAGAGCAATGAAAGCCACATGAAAAACTAAATAAAATTGGTTCTCTATCTTACTGTCTCTCTCTCTCTTTAAATTAAAAAAAAAGAAATAAAATAATAGAGGCTAAGGTTGTAGCTCAGTGGCAGAATACTTGCCTAGCATGTGTGAGTTACTGGGTTCAATCCTTAGCACCACATAAAAACAAACAAATGTATTCTGTTCATCTATAACTAAAAAAAAATTAAAAGAAAATAACGGGAATATATGTGAACATTTTGAGTTCTGTCACCACTATTTAGGCCAGTGGACTCTTAACACCTTGTCTGACAAACCTGGAAAAAGCTTCCTGGAACAGGTAGAATTTCAGGAACTATTTGGATGGTGAAAGAGGTATGGGAAGTAGGAATTCTAGTATGTGATTTCTCCAGAAGAACGCTTAGAGGTGAGATTGTCATGATCAGATGCATTATGTCCCTGAGTGTTTGTACGGGGCCAGCTAGAGAAGAGAAGTTGGCAGTGAGATGGTCTATGCTTCCATGATGAATGGTTCTCAGAGGGTGGGACTCTTGGACATAGGCATGGCAGGCTTTTGAAAGTGTTTTATGATATAGTGCAGAAAGAATTTGGGCATCAGCAGAAGACTTGGCTTGGAGTATTGGGGGTAGACTCTGCACACCAAATACAATCATAGATGTAAAAGAATAATGTTTGAAAATAAGTATCAGCTATATGTATTTAAATATCCTGTTGTTTTTCACATTGTTATCTATTTTTGTTTTGTTCCAGCAGATAAATCTTTTCTGTCACACTAAAGAATCTTAAAATTTTCTTTTAGGAATATTATCTCTTTAACAAACTTTAAAATGTATTCTCTTATATAATTGTAACCCATGTTAGAAGCTAGTCTGTTGAGTAGTGTCATACAAGGTCTTTACTTCCACATTTAATATATATTATATTTTTCATTTCATGTGGGTATGAGTGTTTTTTTGTGTGTGACTTACCTCTATAAGATCATGTTGGCTGTACGGGGGGCGGGCAGGGGTTCTTGCTTTCTTTTTTTTTTTTTTTAATTTTTTAAAATTTGTGCTGAGGATTGAACCCATGGCCTCATGCATGGTAAACATGTGTTCTACCACTAAGTAATGTCCCCAGCCCTATGCCAGTGCTCCTGACTTTTAATGGAATTTCCTAATTATAAAGCCACAAAGAGGAGCTGGAGCAGTGGCTTGGCAGTTACGGCACTTGCCTGTCATGTGAGAGTACACAGGTTCAAACCCCAGCACCCACATACACAGCTAAGTGTCTGAGCAACAAAAGCCGTGTGAAAAACTAAATAAAAATTGATTCTCACTATCTCCCTCTCACTGTCCTCCTCTCTTTAAAAAAAAAAAAGCCATAAGGAAAATTATATATATATATTTGCAGTGCTGGGGTGCACGTTCTAAGCAGTTGCCTTTTCTCTGAACAACAACCCTAGCCGTAAAAGATCCTTTTAAACAATGTAAATGAACAATTATAAAGAATGATTGAAGTTCCTGTTGTATATGTACTTCCGCATATATTTAGTGCATGAAAATCTACTGATATTAATGGATGACTTAATTGATAGCAAAAATTCTAAAATACAATAAAACTAACTTGTGTACTGAGTTGAGGTTGAGTCTTTCTGTCAAAAGCCTGCTGAAGGGAGGAGTGATCAGCAGTGCTGGAGAGACCATGGTACAAACATGCCATCCTGCAAATTACCTCATTATACAGGCTCATTTGTTTACATATATGAGTGATTCTGGAGTAAAACATGGATGTGAGAGGCTGGAGCCCTGGCTTAGCAGTTAGAGCGCTTGCCTGGCATGCTTGAGGACCTGGATTCAAACCCCACCACCAGATACACAACTAAGTGTTAGAAAAACAAAACCAGATGAAAAAATTTTTAAAAATTGATTCTTTCTCATTCTCCCCTTTCTCTCTCAAAAAACTTTGAGAGTTGAAAAACTTTTAGTGTTTGTGGCTGTAATATCTGTAAATGTTACTGTTCATCATAGTAATAGGAAAATTTGAACACAAAAGATAGGGAAGGGAATAAGATCACTTTTTTTTCACTTTTATGAGAAGTTGGTCTAGGAGGGGTCAAAAGAAAGAATGAAGGGGGAGTTCTAAGCCTTCCATTCCAAATCCCATTTATGAAGCATTTGTATGCCTATGCTGTGCAATCTCCAGACATCATTGCTAACCTTGCTCAGTGTTCACTCTAGTAGCAGAAAGAGACAATAAATAAATGAAACAAACATTTTTAATCTTACAAGTGTGATAAGTACCAGACAGGAAAAAGTAGAATAATTACTCTAAGATAGGAAAGTCACCTCTAAAGAGGTGATATGTAAATTGAAACTTAAAGGATAGACATCCATGTCTTAAATTTCTTTTTGTTATGGTAATTTTCAAACATACACAATCAGAATTGTTCAGTTAACCTTGATATACCTATCACTTAGTTCAATGGTTATTACCATTTTTTCCACATTTTATCGGTGCATTTGATTGTACATATTGATGAGATTTATTACTACATATTCATACATGCAATATAACAATATATTTTGACCAATTTCACTCCCCAGCACTTCTTCTGTCCTTCCCTATCTCCCACCCCTTGATCCCTTTGCTCTACCGATTTTCCTTTGATGTAGAAAATCTACCTCATCTTTGTTTTCCTTTCTTCTCTGTAGCTTCCACATATGAGGGAAAACATAGGACCCTTAACCTTCTGAGTTTGACCTACTTCACTTAACATAATGTTCTCTAGTTCCATCCGTTTTCTTGCAAATGACGTAATTTAATTTTCCTTTATGACTGAATAAAACTCCATTGTGCATATATACCACATTTTCTTTATCCTTTGGTGGAGCATTTTTGCCCCTCTTCTTTCACAGACTTGCTGCTCCTTTTTTTCCCTATAATGTTTAAAGGAAATTCCAGACATAGGACAGAGATTTTAAAAGGGAAAGGTGGAAGGAACTGCATGTGCAAAAAGACTTGGGGGAAGGTAGTGATACATGCTGCAACACATGTAAACTTGAGAAATTTATGCGAAGTGAAAGTCATAAAAGGTTACATATCCTATGATTTCTTTCTTTTTTTTTTTTTAAAGAGAGGGATAGTGAGAAGAGAAAAAGAATCAATTTTGTTTAATTCTTCATGTGGCTTTTGTTGCTCTGACACTTAGGTGTGTACATGGTGCTGGGGTTTAAACCTGCATCCTTGCGCATGCCAGAGAAGCGCTGTAACCACTGAGCTACCACTCCAGTCCTCCTATGATTTCTTATATGTGAAATGTCCAGAATAGGAAAATCTATGGAGACAAAAAGGAGATTAGTGGTTGCCTAGGGGTGAGGTTGAGGGAAGATGGAGAGTGACTGCTGATGGTTTAAAATGGATGAAGTGTGACATGTGAATTATATTTAAATAAGACATTATATTTTTATTTAAGAGAGAGAAAGAGAATCAATTTTATTTAGATTTTCATATGACTTTCGTTGCTCCAACACTTTGTTGTGCATGTGGTGCTGGAGTTTGAACCTGCGTACTTGTGTATGTCAGGCAAGCGCTGCAACCACTGAGCCACTGCTCCGGCCCAGACATCATCTTTTTAAAGGCTCAAGGAAAGTAAGGACTTCCTTTAGAATGGCTGAATCGTGGTGGATGAGGAAGGAAGGTGTCTTAAGATTTTTTTTTAAGAGAGGGACAATGAGGAAGAGAATCAATTTTTATTTAGTTTTTCATGTGTCCTTCACTGCTCTGACACTTCATTGTGTACATGGTGCTGGGATTTGAACCCATGTACTTGCACATGCCAGGCAAGCGCTGTAAACGCTGAGCCACCGCTATAGTCCCCTTAAGATGAGTTTGAGGAAGGAAGGGAATTTGATCTTGCTGGACTTTATTCCTGGTAAGGATTTTGAGCTTGGTCCAAGTACAAGAGGAAATCTTTAAAGCAGGGTCAAGTAATTAGATTTATGTTTTTAAAACAGCACTCTGGCTGCTGCTTGGAGTGCAATGGGAAGAGAAGTGGGTTACCCAGGTAGGAGATAACTCAGTAATCCAGATAAGAGAGGAAGGTAGTTAGTATAGAGTGATAGCAGTAGGGTTGGAAGGATGTAAAGAAAGAGATATTCTGGAGAATAGAATGAACAATGGATCTTAACATATTGATGAATATGGCAAGGAAGAAGAAAACTAAAAAAATATGTTCAGGTTCTGGCTTGAGCAATTGGATAAATATGATGTCACATATTGAAATGGGACTGGGAGAGAATATATAGGGCAGATACCAAGAGTTCACTTGTAAACACATTAGGTTTGTGGTGTCTAAGATATACCATGTTTTAATACGAGGCAAGATTGTGTGTGTGTGCATGTGTGTGTGTGTGTGTGTGTGCTCGTCTGCATGTGCATGTGTTACTGGATATTTAACCCAGGGGCACTCTGTCACTTAGCTACACTCTCAGCCACTCCCTCTTTTTTGAGATGGTCTGGCCTCCAACTTTTGATCTTCCCCCTTCAGCCTCCCATGTTGCTGGGATTATAGGCATATGCCACCACACCAAGCTAAGATCTATTTTTATTATGTAAGATTTCTATGTAATAAAGGGGGGTCCAGCTGTCTCCAGAAATTTGAAAACCTTTCATCTGTTTCAACTCTCTAATTATGCAAATGAAACACAGATAAGTAAACTTCCTTGTCCAGAGTCACAGACTGGAGCTAGGCTGAAACCTGTTTTTACTTTCAAGGAAGGTTTTGTTTTATTTGTTTTGTTTTGTTTTTCTTTGTGTTTTGTTTTGTTTTGTTTTGAGGGAGTCATGCCTCATAGTCTATTTCTCTTAAACCACAAAATAACTGATTTCTGAGCTACTTGCGCTAGACTGTGATGAAAATGGTCAGACTCAGAATGGAAGTGTTGGGCCAGACATGCTTTGGAACTGCTAGAGTCATGGCAGGGGTCTTTGGCAGGAGCTCAGAGGTGCAGTCTGAGCATATTTGGCAACACAGTATATAACCAGCGGACTTTTATTTTCCTGTGATTTGCTGCAGACAAGGAAGACTCCTGGAGAAGAATTATCTGGGCAAGCTTTCCCTTAACTAGTCTTTGAAGGTCTTCTATTTAACAGTTTTATTCCAAAGGTCTGTTAGTATTAAGTCACCACCACATTCAAAGATTATTTGTCCAGGGACGGGGATTGTGGATCAGTGGTAGAGCTCTTGCCTGGCACGTGTAAAGATCCGAGTTTGATCCCCCATGCCAGGAAAAAAACAAAGGAATAGAATCAAAGATTATTAGTCCAATTGTTGGACCAAAGACTACATTCTGAACAGCAAGTGAAAATATATATTAGAGAACCAGATCATTGGTAGAAAGCCAAAGGACCAGATGACAGTAGTTGAGAAGTCTTTCTCCTCTTATGTTGACTATAAATATTTTCTGTGGAAGTATCTTTCTTCTTTTCTCCTGACCCCACCAGGGATTGAACCCAGGCACATTAACCTTTTAGCCACATTACCAATGCTTTTTTTTTTTTCTTTTGAGACAGGGTCTTGCAAAATTGCTCAGGGCCTAAGTTGCTGAAATCCTCCTGTCTCAGCCTGCTGAGCTGCTAGGATTACAGGTGTGGACCACTGTGCCCAGCCTTGCACTGCAGGTTCTTTCTTTATTTTATTTTTTTGTTAAGAGAGAGAGGGACAATGAGAGAAAGAGAAAAAGAGAATCAACTTTATTTAGTTTTTCATACGGCTTTTGTTGCTCTGACACTTGGTTGTGCACGTGGTGCTGGGGTTCGAACCCACATCCTCACACATGCCATGCAAGCGCCATAACTGCTAAACCACCACTCCAGCCTGGTTCTTAATCTACAATTCTGTGCTGTTGCTTTATTTCAAAAAAATTTTTGTGTGTGTGGTGCTAGGCAAGTGTTCTACTACTGAGCTATATAACATCCCCCAAGTCCTCACTTCTGTCTTTTAAATGCTTCCTGCAGACTTTAACCTTTTATTCTTCCATCACTTCAGGAAGTCATATTACAGTAAGGTTGATTAGATTATACATTTTGCATTCTAATCCTGGTAATGTACTTTTCTCAACTTGAATGAACTTGGATGTTTCCCAAGGCCCCATATACTTCATATAATGTCTCATTCAGTGGCTATCTGTTGCAGGCAGATAATATCCATTTAAGTGGTTCTTAAACTTGAACATAAGAATCATTGGGGAAATTTATGAAAATGCAGATTTTTCAGCCTCTCATCCACAGATTCAGATTAGTAGATTTGGGGGTTGAGCTGTGACACCTATATTCTTAGTTTTACTCACAGAGATACATTTCTGTGTTAATTATGAGTGGTTTCATTTCCAAGGACAACTTTATTGCTAAGGTTTGTAATACTCTAAGTACTAAAAATAAGACTGAGGTTTTAAAAACTTGGGAAGAGTCTTAACTACCCATAACCAGTTTTGAAAACTGTCTACAGTTTTACAGCTCTTGCTTTTATTTTGTTTGCCAAAATACTCTGGGGAAGCTGTGGTTATGTTGGCCATGAGAAAGGTTTTCTTTGTTCAAGAATGTCTTGAACATCCCCTGCTGCTCCTTCACTGCTTGGTTCAGGACTTCCTCACAGATTTCTGCAGACTCTCCCCCTGCTCGAAAGATGGGGGGTGAGTTTCAAATTGCCAGTGGAGGTGACAGAAGCTTTGTAGGATTTTGGATCTAATATGGTTGGAGGTATCTTAGAGAAGTCATTCTGGCAGAACAGAGGATGGACTCAGTTGGAGTATCATAGACTCTAGGGAGCTAGTGTAGTTCAAAAAAGGCCAATATTTCAACTTTTAAAATGTAGAATTTAGAAAGTGGGAAAACGTCTATTGCTTTTGTAATCTAGAGAGTAGAACAGAGTGCAAGAGCCAGCGAAAGTGACAGGAAAGATCTTCTAGAGCATGTCACATCTCTTACATTCTCAAGCCTGGGTACTATTTGACCATATGCTTGCAGTGGCATGTCTTCTTCACACATACTGTTGTCCTTCCTTGAGTACCACCTAGTAAATTGGTCTCTATTGCTAATGGAGCTTGAAGTTTAATGGGGTTTGGAAAAGAGATACCCAATAAAAACACACACAAATGGTATAATGGTAATTGGGAAAGTATTAGGAAGGAGTAATGTAGGGTGTTGTGCATGGATAGAAGACAGTACCAAACCTAACCCAAAGGCTCTGGAAAGTTCACCTGAGGAAGTGACTTTTCAGCTAGACCTGAAGAATTAGCAAGAATTAACTAGGAAATTGAGTATTTGAGAAAGAAGTATTTGCTTAGAGGTTATAGGGAATACCCTTGTCCTTAGCACCTATGGTTAGCAAGAACCATCAGGAAACACAAAGAAGATCTGCGTGACTGGATGTTAGTGAGCAAGAGGGGAGAGGCAGCAGCTGTGATGCAGAAGAGGTAAGCAAAGACCTTGCTGTTCACAGTGGATAAAATTTTTGTACTTTTTCAAAAAGCAATGGAGAGTCACTTGAGGGCTTTTGAAGATGTCAGTGTGGAGTGTGATTACATGCTCAGATGAAGGTTTTGAAAATGGTGATTTTGACTGTTTTGTGGAAAAGGCATTGTGAGGTGCAAGGCAAAGAAATTAGTGGAGTAAGGAGGCAGTATGCATGTATTCCAGGGCAGAGATGATGGTCTGCTGTTAGGGCTGGAGATGGAGAGGATTTGAGGATTTTTTTTGGAGCTTGAACTGGTAGGATTTATTGAATAACTAATTTGACCTTTTTAGCATTTGGAGTATGAGAGCGGGATGTCAAGGATGATTCCTAGATTTCTGGATTGAGTCAGGTGTGGGTAATGGTTTTATTGAGATTTTATGGAATGCTGAAAAAGAGCAAGTTTGGAGGGAAAGATCCATAGCTATTTCAAAGGTACTTTCTCTGTGATTATTATTCTTTACCTTTGAATCTCTTATCCCCAAAAGATTCTGCTCAAAATTACACTCCTGTGAAATCACTCTACAGGTCTTTTCCATTATCCTCAGGAGAGCAGTAAATCGTGCTCTTGTGTTCTGTGACCTTAGTACTTCTATCTTATAATTATTTTGTACGTGAACTCTCCCTCACCAGACTGTGACTCCTTTGGCAGGGAGGTATCTTGTTTAGGCTCTTGGAATATGGAAATATTTCCTCAAGTGTTTTCCATTGGGTTTTGTATGTCACGGGCTTCCTTTATCTTAAATGCTGGAGTATTACCCAGATCTGTTCAAAACCTTTTATTTTCTAATGTGAGCTGGAATCTCTGGGAAGGGCATAAAGTATGCAATATTTTCCCAAATTATTTAGCAACCACCATCCCCATCCCCCTACCCCTGGCCCCATTGTTGTGGTCATCTCATATCACTAGTGTTGAGAGTCAGAAGTGAGAATACAAACATTCTGTTGGAAAGCTGATCTGGACAGGAGTTTGATACAAAGTAGGCAGGATATGAACTGAATCTGTTTCTTTGTGGCTAAACTGGGAAGAGCTGAACAAAAAATTCTTTAGGTGCCCCTCCTACCCCCTTTTATTTCACTTCTATCATGAAAATAGCGCCTTTGTTGCACCACTTCGTTGTTCATAAAATAAACACAGTTATATTAGCAACTTTTTTGGGGGGTGAAAGAAATGTTCGGTATTTTCCTAAGATTGTTTATATTCTGTTTTATAGAGAGTTGGCTGTTATGGTACAAAACCTAGGTTTCAGAGAAATATAGACAGGACAGTCTAAATGAGGAAGAGACTTCTTTTGTCTTGTATTTTGAAAAGTATGTAAATTTACTTTGGAAGGGAATTTTTCTTTTTTTTCAAAAGTTAAGAGTGCTCAAGATAGTTCATTTTTAACACTGAACCTAGTGGAAAATTTTACCAGGAACTCGAAGAGTCAAACAGGAAATGTATTTATTTTTAAACTTAGATTTTATTTTTTTTTTGTTATGCCAAGTGGAATTATTTTGTTATATTTATTAACAGACTCTCACTTCTAGTATCTTTCTTACAGTCATGTGGAGAGGGTAGATGCCTCTGATCTACAAACTTTATTTGGTTATGAAGTTAATAATGAAAATAATTCTTTAGTTCTATATATTTTGATTGATATAAAATACAGCCCAGATTAATAGGATTAAGATAACCTAAGGGCTGGCGTGATGACTCAGTGATTGGAGTGCTTACATGGCATGCACGAGGGCCTGGTTTCAAACTCCAGCACCACATACACAACTAAGTGTCAAAAAAACAAAAACCAGATGAAAAAAATAAATGAAATTATCTTAAAAAAAATCCTAACCACATCTATATCTTTACTCTCACATCTTTTGGGGGGGGGGTGTATCTGGGATTGAATCCAGTGGTGCTTAACCACTGAGCCACATCCCCAGCCCTTTTTATTTTTTATTTTGAGACAGGATTTTGCTAAGTTGCTTAGGGCCTTGCTAAGTTGCTGAGGCTGGCTTTGAACTTGTGATCCTCCTGCCTCAGTGTCCTGAGTTACTGGGATTACAGGCAATTATTCCCTCATCTTAATTTATATGTTTCATTTACTTGCTTTGCCCTATATTATTGCACATGTTTATTTTCAAATTGGAATAGCTTGGGAAGCTTTGCTCTTTAGTTCTGCTTAATGCTGAGAAGTTATCAATTTAGTATTGTCATCAATTTAGTATTCCCTTAGATATCAGGGCCAGTCTTCATAACTGAACCTCTGAGGTCACTATCAAAAATAGATAAAAATCTGTGAACAGATAATTTTTTCTTTTTATTTTAACAAATAACTGCAGAAAAGAAAAATAACTGCCAAATATACTCTTAGCAGCTGTGATAGGCACAATCTGAGTAAAGTGTAATGATTTTTTAGCAAGGAAAACAGCTGCAATTTTGATGCTTCTTCCTTAGATTTCAGTCTAGTAATTTCAGTGCTTATGTATCTTTTCACAAAAATAACAGGATAAACTTTTCTACACTGGGTCATCTTCAGTTGTATATTCTACTGGAAAAGCCGCAGCTCAGAACACAGCTTTACTTTGCACTTTGGACTTCTAATAAATGTAGTAAAGCACTGGGGTGTAGAAAATCATTCTAATTATAGAAACTCCTACATTGGTTTCAGGTCGATCTTCTCTCTTTCCCTTTGAAGACGCCTTCTTGGATGACAGCCATGGCGATCAGGCCTTGTCATCTGGCTTAAGTTCTCCTACTCGCTGTCAAAATGGGGAACGAGTGGAACGCTACTCCAGAAAGGTGTTTGTTGGAGGCCTTCCCCCTGACATCGACGAAGGTACGAAGTGTTCATTATTGACTACAAAGGCCTGAGTTGTGCTTTATGTCAGCTGACCCTGACTTCTCCCCAGGACAGCTTTAGGTCATTTATATCTTACTGTGTTAGAGGTGAGAGCATTTGGTTAATGAGAAAGTAATAGATTACTCACTTCAGGTCTCTTGTTCATATGTGGCAGTGTAGCCATCCCTGACAGCTTCCACTTCTTGCTTATTAATTTGGGGTATATTTTAAAATAATTTATGAGAGGTAATACTCATGACACTCTTACTTTGTTCATTATTGTGTTGAACACTTTATAACTGTCGTATCTCCATTTTATAGATGAGGAAGCTGGGGAACAGAGAGAAATCATTTGTCTAGGATTATGTAGTTAATGGTGTAGCTAAAACTCAAAAGTCAGTCTAATTAAGGAGCTTTTGCTCATATCCATCACACCATCATATTTTTTTTTTTGGAACACTGCTTTATTTTTTTTTTTATTAAGGAGTTGTTGTACAATCATAAATTGACATCAAGTAACCATATGATAGGCATTTGATCCTAAACCAGTTACCCCCACATTGCCCCTCTTGATTCTTCTGTTTTACCCCTACAACAGAAATAAATGTATATGTGTGTGTGTGTGTATATACACATATATGATTGTGAATTTTCCAGAATTAAGTGATTGCATATGTATTATTTGGCTTCTTGGGGAGGATGAAGAGTAAACTAATTGTTGATTGTTTCCCTAGATCCCTCCCTATCCTCTACATTGTCTTATTTTAATAAAAACATATTAATGAAAAGCATATTCGACCTCACCTTCTAGGAGTGAAGATAAATTAGCATTTTTCTTATTAACAGTTTGGAGATACTACTAGCTCAAAAGAAAAGTGACTCTTCATTCATTTATGCCAAAAGCTAGTGAAAGTGTTCATTTTAGCGCATAGTATATTGTAAATAAATATTTTATTGAATGTACAAATGAAATGAAGTTATATAGCTAACTTAAAGGAAAAAACAACTCTAGTTCCAATAGGCTTCAGCTCTGCCATTAAAATATTGTTAAAGCAGGCTTGTTTTACCAGCATTAATCTAGCTATGATACTTCTCTAATTTATCATGATCTACTTTTTTTCATAATTAAAGAAGAAAAGTCTCTAAAATAGTTTTATTTTAGACTTACTGCATTAAAGTTGTATATAGCTGGAGACTCATTTTTTTTTTTTAATTATAGTGCAAGCCCTTGCATGGCAATCCAAATTTACTGAACTACTGATACTAAGTTATACAAAATTGCACCACTTTAATTAAGGCTTTTAGTTTACATTTGGCCACCTTAAAGTAGCTGTAACATTAGGTTGGTCAGTTTAAATACTGTGGCTCCCTGTTGTATAGACACACAATCTTTACACCCAAACGTTAATGCATACAAAGCAACAAGGCATTGTTAAATAAAACAGCAGTAGTTACTGCACATTAGGCCTTGTGACCAATTACACATGATTAAAATTACTTCCCACATTCACATCCACAGTACTCGTCCACCATTTAACATCTCAACCAAAACGTTACACATCTGAAACAATCACTAACAGGCAAAAATACTAAACCTGTATATTTGGTATTGCAGATACACTTATGCATGAGCAAGCAAGGGATTCACAGTGAGAATCTACAGCTGCAGAAGCCTGAAAATGATTTACAAAAATTGTTAAATCATTAAAAAAATTGTTTGAAAATATACACTTCTTGTTGTAGACCCTCACTGTACACACAACTACAAACATTGTTCCCTATGTAAACAAAAAAGGAAACACATATTAAGGAGATTTGAAAAGTCTGGACATTTCCTTCCCAACAGATATCAAAGGCAATGCCTTTAATCTAAGACATTGTGCTGAAAGGACTATATTTTAAAGACAAGATCACTGTCTTCACAGGTTTTTGAAAAATTTAAAAAACTATATAGCTGTGTTAATCAAAGCACTTATTTTGTACAATACAATGATAACGACTTTGAATTTTAAAAAATTACACTAAGCTGCAAGTATCAAAGAAGCAAAAGTTATCTGGAGTAGTCTGCGTAGCAGCTCTGTGGACTTTCTTTTATTATGCTAAAATAGTGGTGCTTTCAGGTTTTACACTATTGTACTCTCCGATACAAAGTATGGGGCGTGTTAAAGTATACAGTACACCATTTTCATACATGTACAACATTGGTGGATGAAGAATGTCTCTTAGCAGTAATACTGGATGTGGCCTCTGGTTTTACCAGCCGCATATTCTAGGACTATTATATAGGTAAAAATCTCTCTTGTGATACTAAAAAGTGATTAGAATGTACAAACTGATATAGTAGCTTTCATCCGCCTTGTAAAGGGTTCCACCACAGGAAAGTCCATTTAAGATGTTGGTAGGTTTAACAAAGTTGGAATGCTGGCACTGTTGAATTGGACAGCAGTTCTTCAGACCTGGTTCAGAGCTACAATGCATTTAGTATATTAAAGCAGCTGACATGATGATTTTTTGCTGGCCTTCCCAGGCACTGGAGTTTTTCTGTTTATTTGCCGTACTAGGTCATAAAAGATCTCAATATTTATTTTTGATTTTGCAGAAGATTCTAAGAATGCACAGTTGTTCCACTGTATTGCTAGATTTTGGCCTTGTTCCTTTCCTACAACTCTTTCATCTTCCAAGTCACATTTATTACCAACCAGAATTATGGGAACATTAGTGTCTTTAACTCGAAGAATCTGTTCTCTCAGGTCTTGCAAATCATTAAAGGTGGACTGTTCTGTGATGGAATAAACTAAAGCAAAGTCTTGTCCATTTTAAATGTACAAATCCTTCATTGCTGTAAATTGTTCTGTTCCTGCAGTATCCAAGACTTCAAGCATACACTGTTGTGCATCTACTTCAAGTTGCTTTCTGTTAAGAATCTTCTATCATAGGATCATATTTCTCAGTAAAAATTCCTTGGACAAACTGCACAGTCAGAGCAGACTTTCCAACCCCTCCTGAGCCAAGAACAACTAGCTTGTATTCACGCATGATGCAAACTTGTCAAAACTGAGTACCTCTCACATTGTTACTGGGTTCCCACAGCCATCATAGCCCTGGGCTCCCTCCCTATCACTGCTCCTGTCGCTGCTCTGGGCCCCTTGGTGGTCCTGGCGCTACTGCCAGAGCTCTGACTGGTTTACACGCCTGACTCTGGGCAAGGTTTGGCAGTGTCACCTTGACGTCAGGCGTTCAGCCTTGCTCTCTGAGACTCATTTTCTTCCAAACTGTTTTCACATCTGTGTTAATAGTATCTGTCAATTAGATTTTCTTTAAGACAAAATTTTTATTATGACAGAGAGTGGCAATTTAAACCTGAGTAGGAACCAGGTTGTAGCCATCTGCTTTGAGTCAAAAGTCAGGAGGAGATAGATATGAGCTATAATTCTTTATGAATTAAAAAAAATAAAGAACAAAAAATAAAATAAAAACAAAGTACATAGTATACAGGTATGAGAGAAAAAGACCATTGGCTTTTAACATTTTCTTATCACCAAATAGAGTTACCTACTTATTGCCCCACTCTTCCTTAAAAAAATCATATTTATTTCTAATATTATTTTAGAGATTCCATACAAGTGAAACTATATTTTAAATATTTTTTATACCTTTGCCTTTTTCCTAAAAACAGAAATAATGTCTGTTTTTAGAATCTTTTTACTCAAGTAAAAGGAGTTCCCTTAGCTAATACTGGATTTTTTTCCTTTCAAGTTCTTTCTGTCAGATTTATTGGCAATAAAAGGAAGTGAATCATGCTTAAAACACACTTTGCAAAAGCAAATGACCAACAAATACCCAAGCAGTGTTTTTTAACTTTTTAGATTTGACTTCTGTGAAAATATTTTATAAATTAGCTCTCAAAACTTTTTCTTTTTTATTTTCTTTTTTTTAACAAAAGAACATGTTTTGGGTTACACTGATTACATTTTCTTTCCCTTTTTTGCTGACATTCCTTCTTTGTTTTGTAGATGAGATCACTGCCAGTTTTCGCAGGTTTGGACCTCTTGTGGTGGACTGGCCTCACAAAGCAGAAAGCAAGTCCTATTTTCCTCCTAAAGGTAATACACTTAAAATATCGCTACTGCCTGCCTGTTTCAGAGGAGTCCGACAGTTTAGGATAAGGCAGCCTTTTAACTCTTGAAATAGCTTTCCCCCCCTAATTAATAAAACATTTTAACATAAATTATCCTTTTGTATCCACTTGGGGACTCTTCCCCCAGGAGCACATTGGTTGTTTCATGACCCTATCTTATTGGCCGTGAGATTCTGAGTCTGTTGTGAATGAGCCTTCTGCTAACTTTTTATTATTTTGATAGCAAAGATCTAAGATTTTGAGGAATATCAGTAATGGTAAAGAAAAAGATTAATTAAGGTCAAATATTATTTGTGTCCCACAGCCCTGAGGTTTTATAAACCTCAAACTTGGAAAAAGCTAGTGGGTAAAGAATGACACTGAATGAAATTATCTTTATTCACGTCTCTGGGTTAAGTGAGTTTAGGCTATTCTGGTGGAAGATGAAATAGCAAAAGATTCTTCAAATGATCTTGCTTCCCTTATTTTGGGGTGGCTCTTTTGATAAATCTGTGAAGGATAAAAATGTGTTTCTTTATTCATGGTTTATCATTTCTATAGAAATTAGGGAACTTTACTGGTGATAGTCACTTTGGATGTATTCTTAGATTTATATGAAAAGAGTATATGGAGTTAAAGAGAAAGTTTTCTTCTGTGTTGTGTTCTGTAGATATGTCTCAGTGATATCTTTCATTTCTAAAAAATGGCTTTTTTGCTATGTATTATCATGTACATTATTCACTACAAGAAGATGATGTCAAAGTACTTATCCTTCTTATACCTTGTACAGAAATCAAATTAGAACATAACCAGGGGAAGACAAGAGGATCACACAAGAAGCCTGGGCAACTTAGTGAGACCCTGTCTCAAAATGAAGTGAAAAAAGGGATGGGTTTATATATAGCTCATTGGTAGAGTGCTTGTTTAGCATATGTGAGGCCCTGGGTTTGATCCCTAATACCACAAAATACATAAATATATACATACATACATAAAAGAAGATAACCTGTTTTATGTCCTAATGGGATGCTCAAGTTTCTTTGGAATTGCTGGGTCCAGTATAATAGCCACTAGCCATTTATAACTAATGAGCACTTGAAATGTGCCTAGTTCGAATTGAGATATGGTATAAGTATAAAATATACACTGAATTTCAAAAACTTTTTTTTAAAAGAGTGAGAGAGATAGAAAGAGAGTATTGATTTTATTTGTTTTTTTATATGCCCTTGGTTTCTCTGACATTTAGTTTTATATTTTAGTTTTGTATGTGATGTTTGGGTTCGAACCCAGCTCCTTGCACATGCTAGGCAAGTACTTTAACCACTGAGCTACCACTCCAGTCCCTTTCAAGAGCTTTTTAATATAGAAGATCTTATTAGTAATTTTGTTTACATGTTAACATAATTTTTGATATATTGGGTTAAAATGTTAAAATTAGCTTTGCCTGGGGCTGGAGCGGTGGCTCAGCATGTGTGAGGAACCTGGGTTCAAACCCCAGCACTATGTATACAACAAAGTGTCAGAGCAATGAAAGCCACATGAAAAACTAAATAAAATTAATTCTCTCTTTATAAAAAATTAGCTTTGCCTATTTCCTTTTACCTTTGTAAGTAAAGATAACTAGAAAATTTTAAATTATATGTGCAACTCATATTTCTATTAGCATTCCTCTAAGAACAAGGGTCAGCAAACTACCTGTTTTTGTGTGGCCTGTGAGCTACGGATTCATTCATTCATTCCGTAGTGCTAGGGATTGAACAAAGGGCCTTGTGGATGAAGCCACATACTTAGCCCTTTTCATTTTAATATGAGACAGGGTCTCACTAAATTTCCCAGGCCAACCTCAAACTTGGGATTCTTCTGCCTCAGTCTCTAAAGTCTCTGGAATTACAGTCCTGTGCCACCATGCCCAGCTTGGTTTTTACATTTTTCAAAGGATTATATGTGGCCTACAGATCTCTCTACAGAAAGTTTAACTCCTCTAAAATGGCCTATGGGATTGTTCAGTTAGTTTCTGAGACATTCAGGAACAAAGGAAGTGGTTTATGTCATCCGAAGTTGACATATCTGAAGACCTAATTCCTAATTAAATATTTTTCTTCTGTCATATCACATGCTTACCTGAAACCTTACCCACTGGTCACTGCAGTTTTATGAACAAAGTCATCATTGTGATATTGATCTTTTGGTTTTTAAAAGACTGTCAGTTTCTCTTTTCCAAACTAAATATTTTTGCCTCTTTTGTTCATACCATGTATCTAATGGTTTCTGTGTCACCATTCTTATCTACCCTCTCTGTTTATATTGCACATTTACAACATCCTACTAAATTTGTTATTGAGTGTTCAAGAGAGAATGTTAGAATTGGTCTGAGCACTAGAGTTTGGCAGCTCTACAACCTCCATAGTTTTTGATACCACTGCTGTGTCATGGCATAATAGTATAGAACTGTAGTACTTTAGTGCTGGTGCCTTGCTTTATAGCTGAGGCGAAGTATTAATATGGACAGGTGAAAGCCAGACCAAGAAGAGGATATAATTTCCTGATCCTCTGAAAGCAGACTGCCTTTCTGGTGATTAAGGTGAGGGAGCAGAAATAATCATTAGACTATTGTGTTTTGCTCTCAGCTTATGTCTGAAGGTTGACTTATTTGGGGAGAACCTAAAGAAATTTGGTGTTATTTCAAGATTGAAGTAACTTTAACAATTCTTTCTCATTGTAAGATCAGATGCGGATGACCAAAAAGGAGTCAGACCAAAAATGGCTGAGCGAAGCTTTGTTGGGAAGGTTCTCGGGTGAGGTTCACCTGTCAGCCAGAGTGAGGACTGGGGAAGTCTTGCACAGCCGCGACTGGACAGTGCTTTTATAGTCCGGAATTGCGGGGAGTGGTGTGCTGGAGAGTACAGTGTCCTCCTGGGGTTGGACGGAGACCCTGCTGAGACTCGTGTCCTCTGGGATTGGCTGGGGACTCTGCTGATTGACAGGTGGCTGCCGAGGCGCCATTGGGGTTTATCTGCTAGCATCTGATTGGTTGTGCTTTGGTGCGAGCCGGCTGCCTGATGCCCCGCCCCTCATACATTCTTCTGAAACCGACCTAACACATCCATTCAGCAGATTTATCTGTATCAGTTTGAGGTTGGGTTTGCAAAACTAAGACCATCTTCAATAAATTATGAAGTGCTTAAAATCCAGGTAGGGAAACAGTGGCCAGTCACATCAACTCTTCCCTTAAATGTTGTTGGGCTAACAGAATGGGACATGGAACAGACTGAGACTCTCTGAAGCACAGTGGGCCCTGAGGCATTTGAGGATATGTGGAGTCTTCTGAATTCAGCTTGTCTATGGATAACAAGCAGGTAAATGCTTATACCTCCAAGAGCGCCACTGAGAACACAGAGGGCATGGAAGTCAGTATGTTTGTGTTGTGCTCCCAGGCTTCAAATTTATATTCCTGGGGGAGATAAGCAATTAATCAAACACTCACAAAAATAAACATGATTGCAGTCTGTGGTAAGTTTCCTAAAGGAGAAATAGTGTAGTAGAAAGTCGAAAGACGGGACATCTGTATAGATTGGGAGTATGGAAAGAGCTTCTCAGAGAAAGTGGCATTTAAGCAGACCTGAACATTGAGGGGTTAGCTATAAAGTGGGGGAAACATGTTCTGAGAAGAGACTATTGAATAGGAAAGACTGAGTCTGAAAAATGCTTTTAGTGTCCTTGAAGAGATGAAGGCAGTGTGGGTGGAATATTGTGAGGTAGGAGAAAGTGATGCAAAAGGAAGGGCCTTGAAGGGGTGGGATTTTTGTTTGTTTTTTCCCTGAATTGATCTAGTTTGTTTTAAAGAACTAATTGTAAAATTGAAGCAAAGTCTTACTTTATGTTTTCTGTATTTAGGGTTTTTTTTTTTTGAGATAGTGAGAGAGAAAATAGTCAATTTTATTTAGTTTTTCATGTGGCTTTCATTGCTCCGACACTTCGTTGTGTATGTTGTGCTAGGGTTCAAACCTGCATCTTCACGCATTCCAGGCAAGTGCTTAACTGCTGAGCCATTGCTCCAGCTCCCCTGTATTTTGTTTTTGATGAGAAGAAATCCAACTTTAGTAAAAATAGTGAGGAAAAGTTTCCTGAGATGGTATTCACATGGCTTGCAATTATGGAATAATAGAGTTGAAATTTGAGTCCTGGAAAGAGAGGTTCTCCAAAGATTAGAGCATGAACCAAATCCCACACTGTGCTGTGATTCGTACAGAATAATCATTGATGTCATTATGTTTACAATAGCTTGGGTAGTTATTGAAAGGGCTGGTGAGAGGGCAGAATAAATGGAAACTGAGGGCTAGGGTACTGGTACAAATGATCATGCAACACTGGGAATATCAGTTCATCCAATATTTTTGTGCATCAGTCTGTGGAAGAGTCTGTGTCAGGCCTTGTGGGGAATCTAGAGAAGATACTAGGTTTTTTGCTTTTCTTTTGTTTTTGATACTGGAGATTGAACCCAGGAATGTTTTACCTCTGTGCTACATTCCCAGTCTTTTTATTTTTTTTCCAGTCCTTTCTATTACTTACTTATTTATTATTTTTTAAAGACAGAGGGAGAGAGTGAGAGAGACAAATGAGAGAATCGATTTTATTTTTCCATCTGGACTTTGTTTCTTTGACACTTAGTTATGTTGTATAGTGCTGGAGTTTGAACCTGGGTCCTTGCAGATACCAGGCAGGCACTCCAATTGCTGACCCACTGCTCCAGCCCTTATTATTATTATTTTTTTTAATTTTTGAGACGGGATCTTGCTGTTACTTAGGGCCTCGCTAAGTTGCTGAGGCTGCCCTCAAATTTCTGTCCCATGTCAGCTTCCAGAATTGTTGGGATTACAAGCATATAGCACAAACCTGGTGAGAAGACACCATTCTTTTTTTTATTTTTTTAGGGGGGGGATATTGGGATTTGAACCCAGGTGAACTTTATCACTGAGCTACATCCCCAGCCATTTTTATTTTTTGCTTTTGAGATAGGATCTCAATAAGTTGCATAGGGCTCTTCTAAGTTGCTGAGGCTAGCCTCCAACTTGTGAGCCTCCTGCCTCAGCCTCCCAAGTTTCAGAGATTACAGGCATATACCACTACTCCTGGCTGAGGTACCATTCTTGATTTGAGAAGGCTATGTTTTCCCAGAGGGGACTTAAAAATACAAATGTGAGAAGCTGGAGTGGTGGCTCAGATGTTGGAGTGCATGCCTGGCATGCGTGAGGTCTCAGGTCCAAACTCCAGCACCACATACACAACTAAGGGTTGGAGAAACAAAGACCAGATGAAAAAAACTAATAATACAAATGTGAAACAGTAAGTAATTGTAAGGAACATAGATTCTGGAGCTAGATTGCTGGGCTCCCCTACTTATTAGTTGTATGAGCTTAGGTAGATTGTTTAACCTTTCTGGACCTTAGGATAATAGTACCTGCTTCAGGGCTGCAGAGGTGGCTCAGTGGTAGAGCACTTGCGTGGCATGTGCGAGGTCCCTGGTTCACTCCCCAGAACCACATTCACAAATAAGTAAAGGAAAAACAAAATAGATGGGAAAAAAAATGAACTCTCTCTCACACACTCTTTCTCTCTCTCAAAAAGAAAAAAGATAAGATAGTACCTGCTTCATAAGATTGTGATGAGGATTAAAATGAGCAAATTCCTGTGGGTACTTAAATACCCCTGACAGCTGAGCATAGTGGCCCATGCCTATAATTCTAGTTTTTTGGGAGTCTAAGACAGGAGGATCACAAGTTCAAGGCCAGAGTGAGCAACTTAGTGAGACCCTATCTCAAAATATAAAATGAAAAGGACTGGGAATGTAGATTGGAAGTACAGTGCTACTGGGTTTAATCCCCATCACCAAAAACAAAACAAAACAAACAGAAAAACAGCCCCTGTGGATGGTAGAAAGGGAGGAGAAGGGGAAATGTTGGAACTGAGATAAAGCAAGGTACATTCCAAGCACTTATAAATGACACTGTACCATAGCCATATGTATATAAAAATGTTCTTCATAGATATAAGAATTATATCACTGTATTTGGGATTTTTTTTAGGAACAGTATAGGACCCAGAAGAAAGGTTAAGGGATCAGGGGACAGGAGGAGGGAGATAGAGAGGTATGTGTGTGGAGGGAAGATATTGAACAAATTGTATTGCTAATTTGTGTGCATTTAGGAATATGTGACAACTAATCCCATCATTTCGTAAAACTATAATGCACTAATAAAAATGTATAAAAAGTGAAACTCAAACAAAAAAAAACCAGTCCCTGTGTATGGTATTATGGTTGATGCTATTTTTATTAAAATACAAATCAACTTAAGAGTTAATGACAAGTGAACAAAAAATATTCTAGGTAGGACCAGGGATGAATTAAGTGGTAGATTGCTTTTCTAGCGTGTGCTGATGCCCTGGGTTCCATCCCCAGCACCACCAAAAATAAAATTTAAAAAAAAGTCTGGGCATCAGAAGAAGAACAGATGACTGTGGGCCGTGCAAAATTGATCTTCCAAGATAGATGAGAAACAAATAGGCAGAAAGTGCAGGAGGCTGAAATTATAATATTTGAGGTGGCTAATGTTTATTGATGGGTCACTCTTTTCTGTGCTAGATCTCATTTAATTTTCCCAGTTCCACAAGGTAGGCACTATTATTATTCCCATTTTATAGAGGCAGAAATAGATTAAAAGAGGGTGGTTTCTCTAAGGTCCTAGGAGAACTGAGATTTGAGCCCAGACAGACTGACCTCACAGTCCCAGGTTCTTAATTGCATTGTACTGGTTTTATTTAGGAATAAGAATAGCCCAGAGGTAGACATGTTCAAGATAGTCTTTAATTAAGGCTGGGTTATGTGGGAGTCTGACTGCCAGGCCTAAGACTTGATCTCAGTAACCAGTGATCAAGCGCACGAACTCTGGAGTAAACTGCCTGATTTGAATTCCTGTTCCTCATCTTGCCATCTTTGTATCTCTGGGCCATTGTTAATCTTTCTAGACCTCTATTTTTTCAGCTAAAAAAATGAAAGGATAATAATGGTATAAATAAGAAATTGCACATAGAATATAGGTATCACTGAAGACATTTATTTTTAAGCAAGGAAGAGGTTGAGTTTTTTGTGTCTGGTTTGGTTTTTTAAGACTGGGTCTGTCTGAAAGACCATTTAGGAGATTTTTGTAATCGAGCTCATTAGAAGTTATAAGAACTATGAATATGTAGACCTAGGATGCTAGCCATGAGCTATTACTAGATGGGCAGAGAAAGAGACCATTGACTCTTAGTTTTAGAATAGGTCATGATGGTGGCAGATTTGATGGAAGGGTTGTGCTAAATTCCCTCCACTGAATGGGAGATTTGTGGCATTGTTGGGTGTAGGACAGCCAAAAGATGGAAAACCAGTTTGGTGTGGAGATGGTTTGAGGTAAAGTTTGATATGTCTTCACATCACATAGAGAAGAGATTCCTTTTTTTTGAAAGAGAGAAACAACTTTATTTAGTTTTTCACATGGCCTTCGTTGCTCCAACACTCAGTTGTGTACATGGTGCTGGGGTTTGAACCCGGGTCCTCGTGCTTGCCAGGCAAGCGCTGAAACCGCTGAGCCACCGCTCCAGCCCTGAGAAGAGATTCCTAATAGGCAGTTGGAATTAGGTATCTGGGAGCAGAGACTGGGGTTGAAGGTACTTATCTGTCCAGTGTCATCCTTATAAAGAAAAAGGAGAAGTAGATGAAAAACAGATAATAGGTAATTTTCATTAGTAACTAGGAGGAAGAAGAGGACAGGATAGTGATATGTAGGTGAATGAAAGCCTGGAAGTGTGTCCCTGGTCATGGAGGCTGAGGGAGAAAGATCCAAGAAAGAAGAGTCAGCACCAGATTATGTTGCAGAGTTTGAGAAGATTGTGGATTAGAGATCAGTATGGCCCTCTTGTCAAATACCTGATCCCAGTAATATCCATTGTTATCCTAAATCTAGGCTTTAATATCATAGTGAAATAGTAGAACCAGAAGGAAGCACTGTTCTGCCTGCCCAGCAGAACCAGCCAGCATCATTCTGTTTCCTTCCTGTCTTTATTCATACATCTTTTTGGGGTGGGTTATAGCAGAGATGCAATTTTATTCACATTTCCCTCTTCTCTCCCCTCAAGTTTCTATATGATTTTCATATTTTCAGACACTGCCTAACCTGTTGATACACACTAATTTAATTGCTTGTTGGTCATTTAGGCTATTAGAAATAATACTTCTGTTAATATATGGACTTTTTTTCAGATTATTTTCTTTAGGCTAAAATGGAGCTACTTAACTAGAGTTAAAACAGATGAGAATCTTAATGACTCCGGATTTGATATCACATGGTTTCTCAAAGTATTTTCTTTATGAAGTTTATGCTAATTTGGACATCTGTAGCAAGTTTTTTTCCTTAGTTCCGAGCAGATAAATGGCACATTATATCTGTGAACTTACCTTTTTGCTTCTCTTTGGTGTATAATGGACCCCTGCAGAAGCTGGGGACCACATTTGGTATGAATCTTTTAACTGAAGCACTTAATTTCTCCCAGGTCTTATCTGTTGCATCGTGGGTGTTGTCTAACATCATCGCCTATCATTCTTAACTTATTCTGGTCACACTGACTTCTTTGCTGTTCCTTGAACAGGACAATTAAAGTCTCTCAGAGTAATGGTACTTCCTTTGTTGACATCACTCTTCCCCACAATTTCTGAATGGAGCACTCCATCTCCCCACTTAGATCTCTGCACGAATATCACCTTAATAGAAAAGTTCTTCCTGAATTCTTTATCTAAAATAACAGCCCCTCTATCCTTTTTCTACTTACCCTCACAGTTTTTAAAAAAAAAAATTTTACCTTCATTTTATTTTTCTTTAAAGTACTTGTCATATCCTGAAAAATTATATGCCTTTTTCCTACTTTTTAAAATTTGTTCAACATAGTCTTACATATTAGAGGGAATAGTTGTTTCAGATTCATGCATGTATGGATATTGACAAAGTAAGTTAAGACCAATCCTAGTCCAGGATCTCTTCCCTCCTTTGACCACTCTCTGCTCCCATGTCACCCCTGCTTTACCCCCATGTTATAGATAGAACTAAGCCTATATATGTATTAATTTTTGAATTTTCTGATCCTCTCTGCCTGCATATGTGTAGTTGGGTTTCTCATGGAAGTCAAGGGCTCCCAGCTGCATTGGTAACCCCTCTAATTCCTCCCTCCAGAGGCATTGATAACCCCCCCCCAATTCCTCTCTCTTTTTTCTATTTTCTAAACCAGAATGGAGGTTTTTATGAGCACAAGCTGGTTTTAATATTTAGTTCACTATATACCTGACCCAGTGGCTCTCAGATATTTGTTAAGAGAATGAATTTCATCTTTTTTTTTTTTTTTGGCAGTGTTGGGAATTGAACCCGGGGTCACTGTACCACTGAGTTATATCCTAGTTCTTTTTATTTTGGGACAGGTCTTGCTAAATTGCCAAAACTGGCTTCAAAATTGTAATCCTCCTGCCTCAGTCTCCCAAGTCACTGGAATTATAGGCATGCACCACATTGCCTGGCTTAAAGACCATCTTATTCTAGGCAATCTCTTTTTTTTAAGAGTGGGGGGGAGAGGGGGGAATTCATTTTATTTATTTTTTCATCTAGTTTTTGTTTTTCTGACACTTAGTTGTGTATATGGTACTGAAGTTCAAACCCAGATCCTTGCACATGCGAGGCAAGTGCTCTACTGCTGAGCCACTGCTCCAGCCCTGGCAATCTGTATTTTAAACTGATGTTCAAAGGGAAGTATCTTTTTATAAGTGTGCACAGCTTTTACTGGACAGACTTTTGAACCTGTCAGATCAATAGTTTACACTATTTTACCTAGTAAACAACAAAGGAAGTTATTTTTGTTTTGCTTATGTGTATCATTAATAGGAAAGGAAAGAGATTTAAGTTATATAATCTGATAATATGCTGTTGTCTGTGAGGCTGGATTTTATATAAAAATCAGCAATTTACTGGGCTGGAGTGGTAGCTCAGTGGTTACAATTCTTGCTTGGCATGCATGAGGACATGAGTTTAAACCCCAGCACCACGTGTATACAACCAAGTGTTGGAGCAATGAAAGCCACATGAAAAACTAAATAAAATTGATTTTCTCTTTCTCTCTCTCTTAAAAAAAACAAAAATCAGCAACTTAAGCTGTATTACCCAAAGTACATTTTCACAGCTTTTTAAAAACCAAAGTGGCCCTTGTCTTTTTCCTGAGTCCTTGTATTTTGTTTGTCGTACTCACATAAGAGTATTTCCAAAGAGATGGTTTAAACTGGGTCTGTAGATCTGAGCTGCCCTTTGTCTGTGGCTTACCTGTGGGATTCTGCCTCTTTGGTGATACAATACCATTTCTGGATCTGGATGAATTGCCTTGTAGTTGAGTACTTGGACTGTAGAAATCAGAAATTGTGTTGTGCTATATCAACTCAAGGGTGTGGTTATAAGAGATGAAGGGAGCCCAAAAACAGGAGCTGTAGTAGAACCCCAGGTGTCTTGGAGGTTGTATTGGGGGTGACATGCTGCAGGGATTTAACAATGAAAACTACTAATTCTCCATTGTGGTGTTCTGGCATTATCAAAACCTCAGCTCAGGTTGTTTTCATATTTCTCGTTGAATTCCAGAGAGAGAGAATCTGATTGGTCTAATTCATATTTTAATACGTAGCAATAAGATAGGTCACCTAAGGATAGAACCCTGTATTCTTAGTTCTGCTTCCTTGAGCATGAGGATATCAGTGTGACAGCTAGGAAGATAAGATGAATGTAACAAACTTGGTAATAGATATATTAAGCATAATCTCCCTTCCTCATTGCCCCTTAGAAGAATGTCCCATGTCCTGAGTTGCTGTTACAGAGCTACCAAAAACATCTATCCATTCTGAACCTTCTACCCTGGTTCTGCACACTAAGCTCCTGGTAATGCTGTAGTCTAACTTCTCATGGGGGAACAGAGAATATGAGCCAGGGGCAGGAACTGGCAACTCAAGGGCATTGAGCACAACTGCATCTATCACTGTTGGCAGAGGCCTCTAGGCACAGGCAGGGACAACAGCCAGCTGCAGATGTTGGACAGGAGATTGGCCATGTGGCTCTGAAACTGTCTTCAGAAACTGTCTTCAGAAGTCAGTGATTCTGGCAGTGGATTGGAGGAGGCTGTCATTTTCAGCTTCCCTAGGCAGCTAATGTTAGTTTTGGCAGTTCTGCCTTAGAGTCCACGTGCACAGATGTGTGTACAGGAATTGTCATAGACACGCAGATTTATGCAAGAGTGACCCAGGCCTTGAATGTTGATGATCTGCTTCCACTTCAGAAAAGTGTGTACTTCTGAGTGGCTGTTTCAGCTGGTGAACATGTATTTCCTCCCCACTGGCCAGACTTGCTTGCCTGCCTGTCCTTGTGACCAGGTCACGCAGTTGCGGAAGTTTATATAATACTAGCATGGTTTGTGAACCTGGCATAAGGCAGGCCACGTGGTATTCGGATTGACTTTGAGCCAACCAGCTAAAGAGATCCTGTTTGAGGGACAAGAAAGAGGACTCTACTTGTATAACAACAGGTCACTGTGTAGCTTTGCAATCTGGCTTTGGAAAGGAGAGTTTTTCACATTTCACATTTTTTTCCCTTGTAGTATCACTTGAATGGAAATAAGTCAGTATTGTTTTAGGCCCAGATTCCAAGTTTTTCCACTTTCTGAGTTACGTAAACTGATCAGTTGTGAAGCCAAAGATTTTAGCATGTCCTTTTATAGTTTGCAGTTTTTTTGAGTAATATTCCTTTTTTTCTTTTTAAATACAGGTCTTGGATTTTAGTGTTCACACCCTTTGGTGAAGTATAAATTAAAAATATTTTAATATTTTACTTGGTTGCAGTTTTCATTCTAAGGAAGAATTATCTTGTAAAAATGTGGAAACTGCATTACATGTAGCGAGGCTAGGCTCTTTGTCTTGTTCTATTTTGACATATGGAACAGAATCCGTTTTTACTTTTAAAATCTGAGCACACTCTTCATTTAAACTGTTTCACTAAACACCCATTTTTTTCAGCATGGTATTAAAGATGAACTATAAAGTCAGTCTTTGTTTTCAAAGCATTTATAGTTTAAGGGACTGTACAGAAAGGAAAAGCCTTTAGGAATATACAGGCCATGGGGACAAAGCTCAAGCAGCAACATATGTGATGGAAACAACTTGTAGAAGGTCATGGCAGTATATATTATGTTGTGCCCAGGAAGTGCCAGGAAGGGGCAGATACTTGTGTAGTTCAGTGAAGCTGTAACTATTCTTGATAAGGACCTTTTTTGGAAGAGGGTAGATTTCAGAAACTGTAATGAAATGTATAAATTTGGCAGGCTAAGGCAGAGAGGATGTTTTAGCTTTGGTCAGGACTTGCTGGAAGAAATTTTATAGGACTGAGGTTATGAGCAAATTTCACCAAGAAAAGATATGCTAATCAAAAGAGTCAGAAGTGGAAAACTGACTGAAAGGATCTGATCAAAGTTTTTGAAAGAGCAGACCTAAGTTGTCGTTCAAAACAGAATGGATGACTTCAGTCTTGAGAAGAAGAAACTTTGGCACAGAGAAAACTCATTGGTAGTAGCATCAAGAACTGATGATGACAGGGGAATGGAAAGGTGGCTCAGTAGTAGAGTGCTTGCCTGGCATGTGCGAGGACCCAGGTTTGATACCTAGCACCAGGTACACAACCAAGTGGAGAAAAAAACGAAAATAAGATGAAAAAATATATAAAAAAGGATTCTTTCTCTTTCCCTCTTAAAAAAAAAAATAAAACAAACGAACAAACAAAAAACTGATGAGAGGAATGTTAAATCCAGGGAAGAGAAGAAATTAGACTGTCAAAGCCCAGGCAATGTATATTCAGGGCCATTTTCAGGGAGGTGTCTGGTGGATTAAAACAGAATTTCCCAGTCCTCTGAAGCTCAATGAAGGAGAGCAATAAGTAGTGGAAAAAGAGGTAGGTTTGTGGACGCAAACATTGGTACAAACAGTTGCTAGGTGACATTGAACAATGTCTGAGTCTTAGTTTACTCATCTGAGTTGATGCTTCTCATTAAGATTGTGTGTGACACTGCACGTAAGCACCAACAAAATACTTAGGCTGTTAGGTGTTAAAAAAATATTAGCATCCTTCCCCCTGATGAAAGTGTAATGCTCAGTAATAATAAAATTGTCCAACTAGTTTGACGAGTTTCCTCCCATGACCCCAGTCTGGTCTCAGTTTTCCTTGGTCAGGTGCTGGTTAGAACTGACTGTGACTAGAATTGATAGATTGGCAGACTTCACAAGGACCTCTTTATTATAAGGAATGTGTGATTATATAAACAAAACAGATTTTTAAGCCCAAATGCTCCAGGTCACTGCCCTGGACTACAGAACTTCACAAAGAAACAGGAAGTAGATTGCTGATTTTCATCTCTGAGGTAGTTCTGTTTAGCCAACTTGTTTTCTTGTTCTTTCTTAACTATCTTCGTCCCTGCTCACAGAGCAATAAGCCCACAAAGAAGCAGAAGCAGTTATTAGTGCAATAATAGAAAACAAAAAACAAAACATATTAGAATCAAAATGGTAGAGTCTTAGCCCTATTTAGTAAATAGAGTTTGCTCTGACTCCAAGAGAAATATTTAGGAATCCGTGAATAGTATCTACCTGCAGAGCCATTTATATATTTCAAATTAAGCCAGTTTCTTCCCTAGTAATGTTCTGTCCATGTTTTCACCCATGCATATTGTGAAGGTCTGGCCACTGTGCCAGCACCTGTAAATTTTCTTGATTTCTCTATATCTTATTCACTGACAGTAATTTGTGAAGTTAAACTTTTTTTTTTTTCGGAGGCAAGGTGGGGAGAAGCTGTGGATTTAACCCAGGGCCTCAAGCATACTAGAAAAGCACTTTACTACTGAACTATATGCCCAGCCCTGAAGTTCGCCTTTTAAAAGTAAGTTTTAAAAAGTAATTCCTAGGCCAGACACAGTGACCCCCTACGTGTAATCCCAGCTACTGAGGAAACTGGGGCAGGAGAATTGCAAGTTTGAGTCTAGCCCTCAGCAATTTATTGAGGCCCTAAGCAACTTACCAGGACTCTCAAAATAAAAAGGGATGGGGGTGTGGTTCAATGGTTAAGTGCCACTGGGTTCAATCCCTGGTAATTAATAAAGAAAAAAAGAAAGACTGGTGATGTAGCTTAGTGATAGAGCATCTGAAGCTTCAATCCTCAGTACATAATAATAATAATAATAATTAATAATAATAATAATCATTCTTAAGATTTTTTTAAGAGACAGGGACAATGAGAGAGAGAGAATCAATTTTATTTATTTTTCATGTGGCTTTCTTTGCTGAGACACTACGTTGTGTATGTGGTGCTGGGGTTTGAACCTGCATACTTGCACATGCCAGGCAAGCGCCTTAACTGCTGAGCCACTGTTCCAGCCCCAATTCTTAAGATTTTTAATGGATTATTCCTAGATTAGAGATCTTCCTCATGACTTTCTTGTACTAGCATATAAATTCCTTGAGAACAAAGATTTGTTCCTGTCAATTTTTTCCTGCAATAGTACCTTGTGCACATAAGAGTTTAATACATCTTAGAGATCAGTTGTTCTCATCTAAGAGGAAAATGAATAAGAGAACTAATTTATAGACCTACAGTGCTCTCTAGGCATCAAACAGGGCATTGGTAAGCTGATTATTTACTCCAGTTCTATGCACTAACCCATGAACTCTATTTAATGCTCTACCAGCTAGCCGACCCTTGGGCCTTTCCTGCCACAACCTGTTCTTTTCCTGATATTGGAATACCATCACTTCTTGGAAAGTAATCCTCCCCCAGCTTAGATATGGCCTTTGCTCTGTGACTTTTCCTGATGTTTGGATAAACCTACTCCATTTATACCTTACTAGTGTTCTGTAGGTCATGCCCCCAACATGGCACTTTTCATGTTATTAGTCATTTATTTACAGGCTAAATTTTTCCAGAACAGGGCTTTTCTTTGGCTTGTTCATTTTTGTAGCTTTAGTGCCTAGTGTCCTGTCTTGTTACTTCCTAAATATTTTTGGCTGTTTTGAACTGAATCCAAAGACAGATCTCCTGAGGCAAACCAGGTAAATCCTCTGACCTAAAAGCCAAGGTCAGAAAGAATGTCTGGAACAGACTGTGCCCAAAAAGTCTGAACTCAGGAAGTTCTAGCTGGGGAGGTGTCCTTCAGGCCTCTCTAAGAAGGTCATTGGTAATTAGGGAGCTGGACTTTGTGAGAGGAGAAAGCGCTCTGCCTGTCCTAGCCAGCCATGGACCTTAGGGCTGGTCTTTCTTACTCAGAAACCAGCCATCCATTGGTCTGTCGCCATTTTAAGAATGCAGCCAGGGAACAGCCCCATAAGCTGGAGTTATTTTCCCATTTGTAGTTGTTACTTGAAACATATGTATCACCAATAGCATTTGTTGACTTTAAGAACTAGTAGGTTTAAAAACACACACACACACTCACCTTTGTATAGAAAAGGTATATTACCTTCTCCTGAAAGACCCTGTAGTTCTAAATTTTTTCATAAATTTTTACTTTGAAGAATTTCAAACCAACAAAGTTGTAAAGTCAGTACAATTAATACTTGTATGGCTGTCTTCCAGGTTCACTAGTTGTTAGCATTTGCCACATTTACTTTCTTTTTATTTTTTTCTCAGTGACCCATTTAAGAGTAAGTTGTAAATGTCAAGATTCCTCACTCCTAAATACTTCAGCATATGTCTTGTGAGAACAAAAACTGTCCAGATTGTTCCAATAATGTCCTTTAGAGCTGCTTTTTTAAAAATTTAAGATCCAAAGTCTAGCTTTGCAATTACTTGTTATGCCTTTTTTAAGAGTCTCTCTCTCTCTCTCTCTCCCTCTCCCTCTCCCTCTCTCTGTGTGTGTGCATGTGTGTGTAAAAGAAAAGAGAGTCAATTTTATTTATTTTTCATTTGGTTTTTGTTTTTCTAACAGTTAGTTGTGTATATGGTTCTGGGGTTTGAACCCAGGTCCTCACGCTTGCCAGGCAAGCGCTCTACTGCTGAGCTACCTCTCTGGTCCCTTGTTATGTGTTTTTAATCTCTAATTTGGACAGATCCCTCAACTTTTTTTCTATTATATCATTTGAAGATTCCATGTCAGTTGTTTTATAGAATATTCTTTAATTTGAAATTCTCTTATTGTTTCTTCATGATGAGATTCAGGTCAAACAGCGTTAGTAGGGATACTATCGAGCACATAGGCTGCACTGAAGACGGTGGTGTTGGTTGCCCTTTTGTTGGTGATATTAAATTTGATCATTTGTTTAAGATGGTGTCTGCCACATTCTTCATTGTAAAAGTGTCTTTTTCTCTTTGTAAATGCTGGTTTATCTGTGAAGTGATACTTTAAGACTGTATGACTATCTTGTTTTCTCCCTTTCCCAAAAACCACCCAATTTTTTTTTCTTTTTCCTTTTTATTGGTGCATTAATAACAGTGGGATTTGTTGTTACATGTTCATACATGAATACAATATGACAGCATAATTTGGTCAATTTTATTTCCAAGCACATCCCCTTTCTCTTTCCTCCTCACTATCCAGTGGTTTTAGAATCCATTTAAGATTCTTGGGCTTGGAGATATAGGTCAGTAGTAGAGTACATGCTTAATATGAATAAGGCCCTGGGATCTGTTCTTTAATTTCTTGAAGAGCCTTCATTTTCAATATATAACTTAAGAACTGAAACCCAACAAGCAACTTTGCTCCATAAAAACTTGACCTAAATAAAACTAAATCAAGCATCCTCCAGTTATTTTAAAATTTATGATTTTAACTCTTCATAATACAGTTTCTGTAGATTTTGGAGCAATTAAATCTAAATAGAATGTAAATTGTAGGATTAAAGCATAGGTGACTTCTAAAACACTGTCAAATGGTCACTGTCACTAGAATATTTTACAGGCAAGTCCTTTTTATTAGTGATATAGAAATTTTTATCTAGCTCTTTTTTTCAGGGGGGTATGAGACAGTATAAATTAATGAATATGAGTTAGGGCTCTAGATCCTGACCTAGGTTTTCTCCTCAAATTCAGTCTCTAGGTTTTAATCAGAGAAATCCCTTTACCTCTTGGAATTTGAATTTCCTCATCCATAAAATGGTAGTAACAACTGTTTTTACTCCATAGAGTTACTATGAGGGTGAAATAAGCTAACATATGTAATATGTTTATTAGCAAAGTGCCTGGAACATTATGAGCACTTAGTACCTGGCAGATGTGGTAGTAAAGTTGGTGGTGATTGTTACTTGTACTAGGGATCAAATATTTTTTAAAATTATGACAAGAAAAATTATGTATTTAAGAACTCAGGAAGCTTTGGTTTTGAAAGGTAGCCAAGAACATTTTGAAGATTGTTGTTCTTAATGTGTTCTCAGGTGTTAAGAGCAAAAAACCTTTTAATTAAATTTACCCTTCAAAAATGTGGCCAAATAAAATGGAATTATATTAATTAAGTTCTTTCCCTGAAAAGAAAATTGTGCTTGTCAATCCATTTTCATCCCAAAGTCCCTCACTATTCTACCCTTCTTCCTCCAACCTGTTTGGCACCAATGGGAAACAAAGAGTTTCCTACCATCCATTTTGCCTGTAAACCTAGGTTTGTGATGTGTAGAGTGCCCAGGAGTTCCTCCTGTTTCCTGTGAAGCCCATGTCTCCTCCCACACACAGTCCCTGAGCTGAGGGCTTCCCCTGGCACATCTCTGAAACCCCTGCATACTCCTCGGGTCGCCATTTTTGACAGTGAAGGACTTTTATAATCCTCTTATCTGTTACTTGCTCAGAGTACAAGAGAGAACAGAGAATTGATAAGTTTTGGACAAGTATTCCATTTTTTTTATTCCTTCTAAACTAAGAACAACCCACCACCAAAATGACGATTAGAGAAGCTACGGGCATAATCAGCTTTTAAAGAATGTATTAAAATTAGCAAATAATGCTACATCTGACAATTTTCTCTTTGTAGAAATGGCTAACAGTTTATGAAAGCAACTATTCTGTGACTCTTTTGTTTGTGGTAACATTCATTAACTTTAATTAGTACTTTCCTCAGTATCTAGGTTACTTTTACTCACCACTCATACATGTAAAGTAGAAAGTGCACATCATTAGTTTGAATTCTAATTTTTATAATAAGACAATTTATAATAATCCAACTTTAATTTTACATATTATGCAAAAATTGAAAATGAAAATGCACAACACCTAATTCATAAAGCACCTTTGCATATATTATCTTACAACCTAAATTTCTTCAAAGTAATCAGGACAAATACTTAGTTTCTTCATTTTACAAAGAAAAGAACCTGAGACTCAGAAATGTTAAATTAATTTAGGGTCTTTTTTTTTTTTGTCTTGTCAGTACTGGGGATTAAACTCAGAGCCTCACACATGTTAGGCAAGCACTCTACCACTGACCTAAATCCCCAGTTCTTTTGTTTTAAGACCGTGTCTTACTAAATTGCCCAGGCTGAGCCTCCTCCTCAACCTCCTAGCAAGTTGGGATTACAGGCATGTGCTTTATGACCTGGCTTCAAGTTCATGGTACTTGCACTTACTGCAATGGCCTCAAACAAGCCACTTGAGTCTGTGCAATTTCCTAAGCTGTAAAACAATTAAAATAGTGTCTACTTCATAGGGTATATGTGAAGATGAAAAGAAATAATACACACGAGGCACTTAACTCAGTGCCTGGTGTGAACACTCAATAAATATTAACTGTTAGCTGTTATTACCACACAACTAGTAAATGTTAGGACTTGTACCTAAATCCATATCTCTTGATTCTATATCCAGGACTCTTCTTAGTACCATGTGGAATTTACTTTTTAGCAAATAATTTATTTAATTTTTAGCTCATTGACCTTGTTATTCTTGAAGGTATAGTTTCTACTTTATTTTGTTCTGCCTTAAATTTCTTAAGATCAAAAGGGAAATGGGTTTGAAGAATTCTTTCCACCCGAGTTTTAGAAATTCTCTGATTTTTTTTGTTATCAGGGTTTGCTTGACCTTGAGGCATCAGGCATTTTAAGTTAGGCAGAGTATCATTAAGTTGTTTTCAGGAATGACTCTCAGTCAAAGGAAGCTGTCAGATTACAGTTTAGAGGGTGTTCAGCCACATCTCTTATCTGTAGTCCTAACAGAATATTGTCAATATAGAGAGTGACATCTTGATGACCTTGGAAAAGATGATTGTTTTGACATGAAATTATTTCTTGTAAAAGAACTATCCTAAAGAAATTGGTGAACTTTGAGGGATCATGCCCTGGGAATGTTGAAAAATTTGTTTATAGGTCTTTTTTCTTGGTACTAATATTTGTAGCACTTTATTTTTGACTATTATTTTTACGCCACCTACTGCCAGTGTAGACATCTATGGTTATGAGATAGGTCTGTGTGAAAATCTGATTTGCTTTTGCTGCTATGAAGAGACAACCTCCCTCTCTCTGATGCAGAAGGGTGGTTCAAAACTGGATTTGATGTGGAAGATTGCAGAAGGTGGACATGATGTGGAGGAAAGGTGCTATCAGCTGGAGGACTTCCAGAGGCAAGGAACTGAAGAAATCCCCAGATCACTAAGCATGCCCCACACCATCCCCTTTTTTTTGGTGGTGGTGGGGGGTGGCGTTACTCGGGATCAAACCCAACAGCACTGTACCACTGAGCTACTCCCTCAGCCCCTTATTATGCTTTATTTTGAGACACAGTCTTGCTAAGTTGCCAAGGTTGGTTGGAAACTTGTAATCCTCCTGCCTCAACTTCCCCAGTTGCTGGAATTATAGGAATGTGTTGCCACACTTGACCACCAGGTCTTTTTGATATGATTGTGCATAATGTAAGAACAGATATACTTCTCTCTAAGAGCAAGGTGCCCAGTATGCTTTTTCATGACCTTTGTGGAAGATCTGTACCATAATTTAATCTGGTAAGATAAGAGATTTGAAGGGACTCTTTTGAGGCCTCCTTTTTGTGATATTTCCAGTTTTTAACTCACTCATTTCTAATCTCTTTGGCACATGGAATTAATGTTCTCACATTAAATGAAAACACTGAATTTCTAGTAGAGTCCCTGGGGCTTGTTGATAGTTTGATGCTATTTTGTTACAAAAGATAGGGGATAATGAATAAATGGTATATTATCTTTTCTACTTTTTTAGTTAGGTTTTATTTTTCCTGCCTTGTCACCTGCTGGATTTTTTGACCTAGCTAGCCTGGGAACAAAGCCCAGAAAACAGCTCTGGGTCCTAACACTGAGGCAGCCTCTTTCTTGCAGCTGCCTGCCCACCCATTCAGCTCTGTGCTTTCTCTTGTGTGGTGGCGTCTTCATTGGCTACTTCCTGGTGTTCTTCACAGTAGCTTGTGTTTTTCCTGCTGTGCTTGCCTGAATGCTTTCCATAGTGGATGAGGAGTTGGAGAAAAGCCTTAAAAAGAACAGCCACTGTCATTATATGACAAGATATTTATCACCTGCCCAGGACTCCAGAGAACTTTGATTCTTAGCCAGCTGGTTATGAATTTAAAATCTTCCCTCCCCCCTTTTTTTAAGAGAGAGGAGGGACAGTGAGAGAGAGAGAGAGAAAGAGAGAATCAATTTTATTTAGTTTTTCATGTGACTTTCGTTTTTCCAACACTTCGTTGTGTACGTGTTGCTGGGGCTCGAACCCGTGTCTTCATGCATGCCAGGCAAGCGCTGTAACCGCTGAGCCACTGCTCCAGCCCCAAATTAAAAATCTTTGGTGTATGAGAATCTTCTGTATTTTGGAGTTCTTATCCTTCTCCACCATTTACATCGTTCTGGCACACAAACCACCAGTGAACAGTATTGGTGATGATTTCCTTTGAGGTCAGTAGCAGGACTGGGAGTTGAGGTGACAGCTGAGAGATTTAGTAAAGCTTCATGGTTGTAAAGAGGATGAATAGTTGAGTACCCAGGCTTAGACTTGCTTATGATGGGCCTTTGCTCAGCTGCCATTCATGAATGCCATTGAAGCAACAAGTGTCAGAGTTGGCCTCCTGAAAAATCTGTTGTTCTCGTTGAACTCTTTGCTGATTCTCCCGAGTCAAAGTCCTTGCTCCTCAGGGCTCTGGTGGCACTTTCTGTCCCCACTTATCTCGCTCAGGTTTGTAGTCATAGTTAATTGTCCAAATGTCTGCTTATTCTGCTATGTAAGTCTCTTGACAGCAGGAGTCTGGCCTCACTCATTTTGATATTCTCATAATGCATAGATTGTGTCCCATTTATATTTATTACTCAATAAATTTTACCAAATTAAACTGCACAAAACAGAATGTGTTTGTAGAGTGACTATAGTTCACAATTTTTTTTTTTTTTTTTTTTTTTTTTGGTGCTAGGGATTGAACCAAGACCTCTCACATGTAGGCACATGCTCTACCACTGCCTTATACTCTTAGCCCTATATATTTTAAAAAAAAATGAGAAGAGAAGAGTTTAAAGCTTCCCAACACAAATGATAACTGTTTAAGGAGAGGGAAGTGCTAATTACCGGGATTAGATCATTACACATTATATACATGTATCAACTTATCACACTATGCCCTATAAATATGTATGATTACTATGTGGTAATTAAAAGGTACATTACATTTTTAAAAGCTGACTGTGGCCAGGGAAATCCTGTAGTTAATGTTCAAATTTATAAATTGTAGATTCTGCTAGGAAGACATCCCTTGGAGAAGCAGCAGTAGCAGCAGCAGTAACATGTAAAAACACACCAGCCCATTGTTGGGCTAAAAAAGTAAACAATTTTGTTGAGGTATAATTCACATATCATATAGTTTACCAATTTAATATGTATAGTTTAGTAGTTTTTAGTATATTCACACAATTTTACAACCATCACCACAGCCAATTTTAGAATATTTTTATCATCCCCAAGAGAAACTATGTTCCTAATTCCCTTCAGCCAACCAGTTGTAGGTACCACTAATCTGTTATTTGTCTTGATTTTGCTTATTTTGGATATGATATCTTGGGTATGGCTTCTTTCAGCTATCATAATATTTTTGGGGCACATTAGCATAGTAGCATAATATTTCCAATCTTATCCTATAACTTGGAAATTGGAAGCAAGCGATGTTTATTTCCTGGCTGCTAGCTGTGGCTTAGGTCCTTGGTGAGTCTGGTTGCCCTCGTTAACCATGACAAGACCAAGTCTGTGGAAATTCCATAGAGGTGTTCTGAACTCACTCCTTTGAGTAATTATGAGAGTTAAAAAGGTGATGTTGGAGCACCAAGCTAGCTAAGTCAAGCCTGCTCAAGCAAGGTAATGTCATGAGCACTAACTGGCACATGAGGGTCTCAAGTCTCTTTGTCCCACTCGAACTTCTTAGATTTTAGTAAAACACTGTCAAAATGAAGCAACAGATCTTTTTTTTTTTTTGTTTAGAGAGAGAGAATTTTATTTAGAGGTTTTTTTTTTACTAGATGGATATGGAGTTACAATTGAGGGGGAAACGTTATCAAACATTCAAGAACAAATGTATATATACTTAGTTATCCAGGGCTAATGCCATGTCTTAGATACCCAGCTTGGGTTCCCCATGTTGCTGTTTCCCCAAGAAGAACCCCTGAGTTAAATGGATATCTCGTGGAGGGCAGAGATCTCCTTCTGATGACTCCCCTATATTCCCACCCTCCAGTCTCCAAGATATTCTTCCTAAACCCTCCCCCAACCTTGTCTCTCAGGCTACACCTCCAAGTATCCTAGGGAGCCATCCCCCTATTATGCTGAGAATCATACAATTTGAAGTTATTATTAGCTTAGCCATCTAACATACTGCTTCCCCAAGTATTCTAGCTTCCACAGATGAGAGATACCATTCGGCCCTTGAGTCTCTGAGATTGGGATACTTCACTTAGCATAATAACAGATCATTTTTTGATGGAACTTTGAGTTTAATTTACTGATTCCTCTCCATTTTTTTGTTTTTTGTTTTCTTCCCAAGGCTATGCCTTTCTGCTCTTCCAGGAGGAGAGCTCAGTACAAGCTTTGATAGATGCCTGCCTAGAAGAAGATGGGAAACTGTACTTGTGTGTGTCAAGCCCCACCATCAAGGATAAACCGGTAAGTAATGTGCAGCCAGCTGGTGCTTTTCTAGAGCATGTGTGCAATTGGATAACTGACCTCCTTCTCCTCCTTAATCGGGAATGGTAGTAACTAGGTTCCTCTTATCTGGGTTGACCTTGTGTGCAGTAGAGCTGGACTATTGTTGGTGATGGAAAGCCAATAACAAATTGTTCAGGGTTTCATGTTATATTTTTCCGACCACATGTTAAAAAAAATGTTCCCTTGTCATCTACTTCACAGCCCTGCAAAACTAATTCCTATTCAAAAACTCTGAATTGGGTTAAATAATGCACTTAGTGGTTTTTGAAACTGGTTTCTGTCATTATTGCAGATCAAGTACAGGAGCAATTTGTTTTAAAAATATAATTGTTAATGTTTATGAGCCTTTAAATGTAAGGCTTTGTACAGGATGATAACCATAGCTGACTAAATAGAGTTTTTTGGGCCAGGAGCTTACATTCTAAAATGGATAGAATCAGCAGGTTAGGAGAGGGAAAGGTCAGAGAATATGGAGCTGAAACTATAAATATAGAGCTTGTGGTTGAGAGATTGTGGCTCTTGAGCAGGATGTGAGTAAATTAGGAGTGAAGAAGGTTCTAGTGGAGAAAAGGGTAAGACTATGTTCAAACCAGAACATAGTGGCAGATCCTTGGGAAGTTGACAGGGGTAAGGGTAGGGTCTGGGCTTGGTGTTAGGAGTGGGAAAGAGAATAAAAATGGTGAGATGGAATGGGCAAAGGGTGAAGCTATGTATCACTGTAAACATGCATAGGAGGTGCAGGGTTGCTTGGCAGCTCCGATATTCTCAGAAACGTGTCTGAGGAAAGAGTTGGAGTTCAACCTTAAGTTCCTAGTTTGAGTCTTGACTCTATCATTTAAATATCTGTGCACGCGCGACTCAGTCATCTGATCCTTGCTGAATTATAATTTCCTCAGCTAGTAAATGGGAATAACAATCATTGTTCTCTGGATCGTTGAGAGACTCAGATAAAAGGAAAATGAATATGAAAACATTTGGTAGAGATCAGGTACTTGTGCAAATGTAATGGTGGTTGTTATCAATCCTGTATCATGCTTGGAGATTCAAGAGGGCAAGGCTAGAGTCAGCTACATGGTCACATCTGTTGAGAGGAACAGGATTTACAATTGGTTGCAAAACAATGATGTTGAGACTTGGCCACCTATAAAGAGGAGAATATAGTGTTTAAAGCAGAGGAGGGAGTTACTGAAGAATGGGGATATTGAGTCATAGCAGAGTGATTAATGCAGAAAAAGAAATAAGGATTTAGCCAGTGGGAAGATGCCACTGTAATTTTCAGATTCTGGGACCATTGCCAGATTTTTGATAACAACAGTGACAGTGTTGGATAGGGTAGCTGTACAGGTTGGGAAACAGTAGGTGGGAAAAAGAATAGGGAACCTTTGTTAACTGTGATCTTTATTTAAACAGTCTTGAGGGGGTTGTGTGTGCTGTGGGAGATGTGAGGACTGACTAGAATGGAGTATGCAGTATTTCATCTTAATGAATTATTTGGCCAAAATAACTTCTTTCTCTTGGAGTAATATGAAATTAGAAAGTCTGTGCCAAATTTGGCAGGGTCAGATGACTGAGAGGTACATGGTCAACCTTCAGAGAGCTTCTGCAACTGGTGGAAGGGGAGTGGGAATGAACTAGGAAGGGTTAAGATAGAATTGGTCATGCACAATTAGGAGAGGATTAGAAATGTGTTTTCATTATAAAAAAGGCAAAGGGATAAAGGCACATATTGAGGTAATTATATCCATAGTGGGGAAGAAGCTGTTAAATTGAGCTGAAGAGTTTGGAAATGGGCAGGCAGGGCTTATGTACCTTGGAAGGGTCATGTCATTGGCTCTGTGAAGGAAGGAGGACAATATACCTTTTAGGCAAGGCCTCACCTGAACAGGATATCTCTTGAGTGGGGAGCAAGCTGTGATGGTTGCAGATGTGGTGCAGAGGCAGAACCATTGCTGTTGAGTGTTTTCATTCTAAACACACATATTACTCTTAGCTTGAAGAACTTTTGAAGATAATTAGTGTAATTGTCTGTTTTGGAAGTGTTTATGGGAAAACTAACTTTCATTGTTTGTGTTTCTGCAAATTTCTGCCTTATTTCAGTTTTCATTTTCTGAGCTCAAATGAAGCAGTTTTATTGGAGCTTAGTGAATTCTGAATGGTGACTGCCAATCACATATTTCTTGGTCTTAGGCATCATTTCCGGCATAAATAGCTAAATAAAACTTAGGATGAGAAACAGAAGTCTCCAAACACCTGTAATTTTAGCAAACTGGATCCCGTTTTTGGTTCCAGCACTTTTGGTTCCATTTTTGAAGTCTCCTTCTTGGCTTTAGTGCTGTATTTATCACTCTAAACCTCATTTGGTCTCACTTCCCTACCCAGGTTCTGTACTTTGCACCTCCTTGTGAATGGTCCCACAGAAAGTGAAAGCTGGGGTTGAACCTTTATGAGAACACGAGGACCTTGGAAAAACCTATTTCCAAGGCAAATCCAACCTTTGGCACTCATTCATTAGACTTTTTGAGCTATGGCTCCTCTTTGCTCCTGTGTCTTGGCTTAGCTAGCCTTCATTTTCTAGCTTTCAGATCCCAGTGCCCTCATTCTGTTGTTTAGTTCTTTCTGACCCTCCTTGGGTTTCTCCTTGGAAATATACTGTGTTCCAAAATGGCTTGAAGATTTTATACCCTTTGTCCTTCTCCCATCCCTCTTCCCCTCAAATCAAACTCTCATTCTCTTTGAATGGGTGAGATTAATCAGATGGTTTTCCTAATGTAGAGCTCGATAGCAAAGTCCCTTATAACTTACCTTTTCTAGGATCATGTTTGCTTTTAAACTCAAATGAATCCCCAATTGACAGATTTTAGATTGATGTTTTTGGTCAGTGATTACCTTCCATTAAATGACTCCACTCAGACTATCCCATGTATAGCTCTGATCCTAAAATATTGCAGAAGGAACTGTATTTGTGACCTAATTAACTAACTTCTCAGTCCCAAAGAATGGGAAGACAAGTTGGAAAGAGCAGGAGCTGTTGTTTTAGATCTGTGGTCTTTTTTCCTCCTTCAGTGGGAGGAGTTCCATAGCACAGGTGTCCCAGGCATCCCAAAAGACAGCTGTGTCTGTCAGTTTCCAGTGAAGCAGATGTTGTGTGCAATAGTCCCTCTCATCAAGGTGACTCTACTTCTTGAATGTACAAATAGATGAACCTGAAGGTTCAAGACAGCAAGCTGATAGGGCAAGAGATCTAGAAAGGTCAAGCAGAGATAAGGACAGGGAAAGAGTAAGCTTGAAAAGAAGGCAAAAAAGATGTTAATGATTCTTTCTAGAACACTTGGTAAAAGATGTAGGATGGAAAAAACATTGAAAGAGTATCGTGATGTTTTCTGCTTTTTCATCATGGTTTATAGCACAATCACAGTTTCTCTGTATCCTGAAATATGACAGATTGATTTTGCTATATATTTAAAAACTGGATTACTAAATCAAAGTGTATTTATATGTACATTAGTTCTTTAGGTAATAGCTCAGGGAACATGATCATCCACTTACAACTTGAAAAACAAATATTGAATTGAATAGGGGGAAGTAAGGAAGCTGGAAATAGAGGCTAGTCCAACCTATTGTTCTGGTCTCTCTTGCCCCCATTTATATGTGAACCAATGGGATCTCTGACACTTTGAATCCTTCCTCCTTAGTTATTAAAGCACTCCAGATCCTTTTGCCTGAGAATTAAGACCTTTCCAGTTTAGTTTCAAAATTTTTCTAACCCTACATTTTCCTGCTTTCTTCAAAACCCCATATTCAACCAAACTGAAGTTATTTCTATTCCTATCTCAAATTCTAAGGCCTACCCTTATTTAAAGACCCCTCTTAAATGCCATCTCTTTCATGAACACTTCCTTGATTACTACACTGTCTATAGTGAATCCTTACCTAGTATGATAATTATCTCCAGCCGCACACAGAGCCATCCTTTTTTTAATGGAGTCATTTTTTTAAAATAGTATGTCTTCCTTCAAACCATGTTTGAGTGACTACTGAGTTTAAGACAGAATATCGTTACTGTGAATCAGAACTTATATGAACCAACATGAAATCTGTGTTCAAAGTTAATAGTTATAACAGGTAGATAAAATACATACATAACTATACCAGAATATTTATTGACCCTGACATGTATTCTCAAATGTTTGTTAAATTAAGAAGAATGACAAAAGCAATGAAAATATGATGCACATTATAGACTTTGGACAGTTCATATATACCTAGAGTGATGGAAGAAAACTTCCTAGATCAACTGTCCTTTGAACTAGGTCTTGAAAGATGACGAGAATTTGGAGTTGACAGGGGTGGATGTTTGGGGAATAAACATTTCAGGGAAAGGCAGCAGCGTAAATATAGAAGTGGGAACTTATGTAACATTAATGGAAAACCTGTAGATTAGTTAGTTGAAGCATGAATGTATGAAAGGGAACAGAAAGAAATTAAATTAGAAAAAATAGAGCCCAAATTATAGGGAACCTTGATTGGATGCCTCTCTTTTTGTTTGTGGTATATTTACTAACACTTTTCATTCTCCACCTACTACCTCCAAAAGTGTAACAATAATTTTATCTTGGCCCAGTTAAATTGGTTTGCCATGTCAGATGTGTATCATATCCCTAGGAAATCTTTCATCATATCTGACCTTCTGTATTTATTTATTTGTTCGTTGAATTCTGAGTTTGAATTCACTGTTTGGACACCTGCTAGCATAAGAAATTCCAAGGTAGGAATTTGTCCTCTAAATTGAGAGAAATACCTCCTATTCATAATGAATCCTATTTTTTGTTTAGTCTCTGAATTTGCAAATGGATACAAAGCTTCTTAGAACCTGAGTCTTTGAAAGCTATATTCCTTTTCCAGGAAGGTCAAAGAGATGCTGCAGTTCCAATGTATTGACTGGAAGCTAGTGGACAATATAGTCAGTGCTTTCTCTTAAGGGATCATATGTAATGTTTACCAAAGTGTGTTCTGAAGGAACTTGTTCCATCAAAGACTGGTTTCTTTTTTTTTTTTTTTTTTTTAAAGAAAGAGGGACAGTGAGAGAGAGAGAGAAAGAGAGAAACAACTTTATTTAATTTTTCACATGGCCTTAGTTGCTCCAACACTCAGTTGTGTACGTGGTGCTGGGGTTTGAACCCGGGTCCTCAAGCTTACAAGGCAAGCTCCGAAACCGCTGAGCCACCGCTCCAGCCCCAAAGACTGGTTTCTTGAAAGGATCATAGACAAAAGGTTTACTTGTAGCAATACTAGGTGTCACTTATTGAGAGCACTCTGTGCATTTCATATCCATTTTTTTCCTTTAATTAAAAGTTCCAGGGGCTGGAGTGGTGGCTTGGCGGTTACGGTGCTTGCCCAGCATGCACAAGGACGCAAGTTCAAACACCCCAGCGCCCATGTACACAACGAGGTGTCAGAACAACAAAGGTCACATGAAAAACTAAATAAAATTTATTCTGTCTCTCTCTCTCTCTCTCTCTCTCTCACTGTCCCTCTCTCTTAAAAAAAAAAAAAGTTCCATAGCCCAAAAACATTTGGGAAACATTAATTTATTAAGGTTCTGAGAACTCTTACAATATATAAATTTGTGTAATATCATTTATTCCAGCATTTTTTTTTAAGACAGAGAGACAATGAAAGAGAGAAACAACTTTATTTAATTTTTCATGTGGCCTTCATTGCTCTAACACTTAGTTGTGTACGTGGTGCTGGGGTTTGAACCTGGGTCCTTGTGCTTGCTGGGCAAGCGCCGAAACCGCTGAGCCACCGCTCCAGCCCAATTCCAGCAATTTTTAACCTTGTTTGGGGATGATATTTGTGCAGATTTCTGTAGAATTAGTTATTCCATGCAGCTCATTCAAAGAATAGGCTTCTTTCCAGGAAAAACTTAGGTAAACGGAACTTTTATGCGTGCATTCCTCTCAAGAGTTTTAGGAATCAACATGCCAGTAACAACATCCTTGTCCTAGTACCATGGAGCTGAAAATACACATTTATGTAGACATTGGACAAAACTATGTGGCTGGGGTACAAGATTGCCTGAGGCCATGGACCTGGAAGTGAAAATAGCTCAATATAGTGCTAGTTTTGTTGATTAATCATTTTTCTTGAGCTTCTCTCACTGCTGGTTTTGTTAGTAGATCTAAAAAGAGTCTCATTTGACTATTTTCTCTGTCTCTGTTTTTGGCCAGTGCTGGGTATTGAACCCAGGGTCTTAGGCATGCTAGGCAGGTGCTCTGCCATTGAGCTGTACCCCTCAGCAACTTTTAAGGCATTGAAGATAAATAGAATAAGTTTGGAGAGAAGAGAATAATCACTTACTAGTAAAATTGCATTTTGAACCCATGGGGAATCTGTGATTGGCAGCCAGTAGCCTACAGGATGAGAACCTTGCAGGTGAATGGCATGTTAATAATGCAAAGAGAATTTATGGACTTTGGGTCAGATAAACCTGGATTGCAGTCCCAATAGGAGTTCAGTCTTCCAATTCTTAGATTCTTTGTCTCTAAAGTGTGGATAGTTTTTATAGTGAAGAGTTGGGGTGAGGTTTAAGTGTAACTGTGTATGAAATGCCCAGCACAATGGCACCCATACAAGTGCTCAAAAGTGCTAGTGGTTTTTTAGCTATCATACTTAGACTTTTTTGCTGATGCAAAAAGCATCAACAGTGGTGATACACACTAAGTACTTCTTATATCTGATGGCATCAGAAATTTGCAGTGAATTAGCCCAAGCCCTGGGGTACCCACTGGTGACCAAACACACTTGTATTCCCATGCCCCTGAAAGGTGGCTGTCAGTGGATTGAGGAGAGTGAACTGGGAGCTGTAAAAGGGCAGCTGCTAGAAATTTTGTGGCACCAGTATGCCTCAGGTAATCTTTTGTTCATTTACCAAACCTGCAAAGAGCATCCACTAGGGGTTGGTCTCTGTACTAGGCAACTGGGACCCATGCAGGCACATGTTCTCAGTCTTAGAGAACTCAAGAGACCAATGGAAAGAAATAGACATGTGACTGGAGAGTAAATTAAGGAGTCACAGGTACCCTGACAGAAGTATCATAGGGAGTACTTGTGGTGGGGGAATGGTCAGTGGGGTAGTTAGAAGTTTCTGAGCCAGTCAGGAAAGCCTTTACAGATAAAGAGTTGACTTGAGTCTTCTGGCTATAACATTTAATTGATAATCGTTTTCTTAAATCAAGCACAGTGCAAGGGTATCCCAACCTTTGGTTGGGATAACTGGAGATTGAACCCAGCGGCTCTGAGCTATATCCCCAACCTTTTTAATTTTTTTATTTTGAGACATTTGCTGAGGCTGGCCTCCTGTTTGGGATCCTCCTGTTTTAACCTCCCAAGCTGCTGGGATTATAGGTGTCTGCTTCTGGTGTTCATTCTCTGTTTGTGTACTGAGTGCCATTATGAAACAGTACAAAGAGTGCTATGCTTGAATTTTTCATCAGTAGCTGAAGGTTACAATAGGACTGTAAAGCCTTCCATCCAGTAAGCCGTCAGCTTGGTGCAGGTAGCAGGATTTTCCTTTTCATACTGGGACTATTTCCTAAATCTTATAGCAGAGTTGGAGCATCCTGGGAGGACAAGACACAATCCCCCAGAGTTTCTTTTGGCTGCCTATCTAAAAGGAATCCTGACTCTTTTGATGAGGTTCTAGTTGTATCTGGGGAATAGTGTTAATTTGGGAGTTACAGCTTTTGCATTGAGGCCCAAGAGCTGCCCAGGATACAGAGGGCTTATCAAGACTAAAGACTTGGATGGCTATTAGGTTCCTTTCTCTCTACTTCCCCCAGAAGACACTGGAAAGTATCTCCTTTTCCTCTCCTTTGGATAGAGAACAGCACTTGAGAGTAATTGGTGACATCTAAAACTCTGGAAATTGGCTAATCTGTTTATTTAGGAGGCTATGAAATTTAAAAAAGTAGGTTGAAATGATATACCAAATATGATTATGCTTTGAAGAGTCCGAACCATAAGCTTGCTGCTGTGGCTGTTAGTTTTGATGGTTAATAATAAAACTACTCCTTATACCATGGAAAAGATAAAGATGAGTTGAAATCCACAAACTAGTTTATTTCTGATACTGCTGGCACTCTAGTCATTCTGTGAGTTCTGTGATGCTTAAAATAGAATTGCTGACAGCAGGGGTGGGCCCAAGTTCATTACCAGGACAAAAACTAAACGGTTACAGCTGTGTGTCACTGGACAAGGGTTTAGCTGACTCATCCTGGCTATCAGGATGAGCAGGGATGTTCCTGCTTGTTACAGAGAGCAGTCCTTAGTCCTGATGGTTCTGCAGTATTGTTTTTCTGCTCCATGCAGAATGAAAGGATTGTAGGATCAGAGAGAGAAAATTAGAAACTTTTTCCTGAAGACCCTGAGCAGGAATTTGAAGAGTACTAAAAAGAGGAAAAAAGAAATAAGTAAACAAGGGGGGTTAATGAAGATGCAGGGGTAGTATCTGAGCTGAGTCATGTGCTAAATGGCAGGGGAGGTAGTCTTGGCTTAGGTAGCTCAGGGAACCCTGAGCTGACCACTAAACTGGACTGTTGACTTTAAATGGTTTGGTTGCTTTTTAGACCTGCCTTGAGATGAACAGGTGAAAATGAAGCCGCTATGGAGTAGAATGTTCATGCGATAATGTGTTTGTAACCTAAGGAGGTGACTAGACAGGGTTGAAATGTAGGGTGAGATGTTCAAAATGAGCTCAAGACATTATTTATTGGCAGATGAATATCTAAATATGAAACTGTTTTCTAAACTGAGAGAATTCTAGAGCCATAGGGAGACTAGATCACCTTCAAATACTTGAAACCCTGAGGTTTGTTTAAAAACTACTCTTACAGCTGGGCATGGTAATAATACCTGTAATCCCAGCTACTAGGGAGGATTGAAAGTTCCAGGTCAGCCTGGGCAATTTAGCAAGATCCTCTCTAAAAATAAAATTAAAAGGACTGGGGTATAGCTTAGTGGTAGAACATTTGCCTAGCATGAGCAAGGCCCTGGGTTCAATCCCCAGCACTTCAGAAACAATATAAAACTGTGTTTTCTCTTATGCTATAATTAAAGATACAACAAAAATGCCTTTTTTCAGGCAGGGAGGGAGTAGGGTACTGGGAATTGAACCAGAGGCACTTTACCACTGAGCTACAACCCTAGTCCTTTTTGTTTTTCTTTTGATACAGGGTCTAAGTTGCTGAGGGTCTCACTAAATTTCGGAGACTGACCTCACATTTTCTATCCTGCCTCAGCCTTGCTAAGGATTACAGATGTGCACTGCTGTGCCTGGCAAAAATGTATTTTTATATTTTAATTGGGAAGCCTTTGTAAATTAGCATTGAAATCTTTTTTTAGCAAATAATGTTATTGTATAGCTTTCTGTTTAAAAAAGTGACCCACATTGCATTTCTTAATATTTTTTCCTAGCACTTAGCCTAATTTTATCCCTGTTAATGGCCTTTAGTTTTAACTATGATAAAACTTTAATTTTATATGGATCTATATTTAGATATACTTTAATTTTATATTTTTCATCTGATGTATCATTTTTCCTCCACTTAGTTGTATATGTGGTGCTGGGCTTCCAACCCAGGTCCTTGGGAATGCCAGGCAAGGGCACTACAGCTGAGCCATTGCTGTAGCCCCTATAATTAGATGTTCATTGTTGATAACAAACTAGTAAAACTGGTTTGGTAACATTTTAAAGCAGTTTAGACAGAAAATTTTCAATTCTTTGAATAGCTAAAATTTAAACTTACTGATACTAAATTTACTCTTAACCATTTAAAGTTAGTTTCTACATAAGCAACCCTTTCAAAGCAATAGCAGGAAATAAGTGAGGAAAAGGCCTAGGCTAATCTTCTGGATTGTTTTGTTAAGTTAGTCATTACCCTAATATATCATATTTTGATACACCTTAAGGGTAAAATAGAATAGGGCAGTATTATCCAAAATGTGGGCATTAGTGGGTGTTATGCAAAAAAAAAAAAATTTTTTTTTAAATCCATGTCAGTAATTTTGGAAATGCTGGGTTAAACAACAGTGAACAAATTTCTTGCCTGTAGAATTCCTCAGAGTCATTAAATATGTCAGTAAATTCTGTGAAACTCCCAAGGAAAAGAGACTCTGTACCTTTTCCCAAATACTATTTGTCTGGCTTACCAACCCTAGGGACCTGTGTTCCACAGAAACCTTGAAAAGAAAAATTAGTGCTAGTTACTGTTGATTTATTTATGTTATATTCTCTTACACTTTTTGAAAGTTAAAGTCACTATGTGATACAAATTCACATATTTATGTCAGCAAGCTCTGTGTTTGATTTTTGCCTTTATTCCTAAGAAGATCTTACCTTTGGAGATGCGCACTTACACAAAACAGACTTCTGATTCAAAAGATAAAAATTTAGATGATACATAATTCAGCCAAAAGTAGGTGTCATAGTCCTCAGGAAAGCTTCCATAGAAGTATATATGTAAAAAGAAGCTAAAGAAAAGCTATTTTTGTTTTTCTCTTAGAAGTGTTTATGGAAGAGAAGGTTCAGTTATGAATTGTAAGGAGGCTAAACTTTTCAAACCAAAGTTCACAGACCAGAGTGCACAGGGTAGATCTAGCACTTCGTTCCACTTGAACGGTGATGTTAATGTTTTAATTAGTTCCCAACATTTTAGAATTTTGACATTTCATATAAAGAAAAAGGAAAAGTCAGACAGCATACTCACAAATGGTAGCTACTTGCTGGAGCTGAGAAATACCTGCTTCCTTCAGGAGTGGCTTCCTCTGCTGTCACTGCCTGCCTGCTGATAGCTGTCCTGGCATCTTGGTGATTTTATGCTACCTGTCCCGCTCTATAGGCATCTGAACTTGTATCATAAGGACATGGCATTGCCAAGGGGTTTGTGTGTCCCAAATGATATAGCAGTACCTCTTTCTAGAGTCACGTTTATAAGCAAATGTGGTTGGGTTGCTTCAAGAAGGGTTGTTGGGGGAGCTGGAGGTGTGGCTCAGCATTTGGAGCACTCGCCTAGTATGTGTGAGGACCTGGGTCAAACCCCAGCACCACATACACAACTAAGTGTCAGAGAAACAAAGGCCAGATGGAAAAATAAATAAATTGATTCTTTTTCTCCTTCTCTTCCATTTTCCCTCTCTCTTAAAAAAAAAAAAAAATGGAGGAGGAGGTTTGGAAGGATTGTTGGGATTGCGTTAGCTTAATTTAAAGGACTTTTCACTATTTCTGCCTGATAGCTCTATACTTGTCCTCAAGATGCTGAATCCTTCAGTGTCTAGAGTAAGGCCTCATTGACAATATACTGGTTGAGTCATTTCACACACACAGAGCTATCACCATTTATGTAAAAGGTGTGTTGGTGGGAGAAATGTATATTGAATTAAGACAGAGTTTTAATTCACTCATTCTCAAAAATGAGTAGAGGAAACAAAGATAATTTAAAAGTAGTTATTTTATTTGTGTCAGCTTCTGAAGTTTGTTATAATAGAGAAATAGGCACATAAAAATCAGCACCATGCTGGAGATATAGGTCAGTGGTAGAGCTCTTACCTAGCTTGTGCAAGGACCTGGGTTCAATTCCTAGTACCAGCAAAAATAATAAACAGTCAGGATCAGAAAATATATCCACACAGTAAGTCCAGAAGACATATTTGTATCTGGCCCTGAGATCTGAGAATAAACCTAAGATTGGGAAATATACCTTGTATGAATGTAAGTTTCTATTTCAGGGAGAAGCCAGTGTGAGTGGAACTTGTAATTCTGCAGGACCACAGTGTGACTTTTGCTTAGTATGTGGAGGATGCTAATACTGGCCTGTGTTGACGTTTCTCTAGTTCTACAGGAAAACCAATTTTTGAGCAGCTGTTTTCTGTTAGCAGCTGGGAAATACAAGTTTTGTGAATGGGGTTAATTAATTAGCATATTGTCCTGACCCCTCTTTCTGTATTTTTAACCTAATCTGTACTACCAAGATTATGGTAAAGGAGTGGGTTGTGTATGATTGGAGGAAGTGATGGGAGAAAAGGCAATGATGGAGTTCTCAGCAGGAAGGTGTGAGATCCTCTGCAGAGTTCTTTTAAACGCTGGTAACCTACAGCTCTTACAGAAGACTACATTTCTATATTTTTGATTAATGAAACCAGATCTGTAGTGACAGATACCATACAGGAATTGTTTTCCTTTTCTAAACAATGATCAGCTGAGTACAGTGGTGTGTTCTTACAGTCTCAGCTACTTGAGAGGCTGAGGCAAGAGGATCACTTATTTTTTGAGACAGGGTCTCAAAAAAAAAAAAGTGATCCATGACCAATTTCAATTAGCATGAGGTGATTTGAATCACCTAACTGGATCCTGAAGTTGACATAACTGCTTTATTAGCAATAAGAACAGGAGAAGAGAAGGTTCTTTGTAGAAAAAGATACATTCTTTTCCTTTAATTGGTGATATTGGAATCCTTCTTTTTATAGTATCAGGAAATGTTTTTAATTAAAAATTAGTAATGGGTCCTTATAAAGACATTGGAAAGTGGTGCTTTATGGAGCTGGTGAATCTACCTTTGTGTAAACATTTGTCAAAGCAATGATGATTTAGTTAAAAATAAAATTTTATAAGGAAAGAACTAGGTTCTTTTTTCATGCAGTAAAGGTGGAACAAATGTCCGAATGTTAACAAAATTGCAAACAGGTCCAGGTTTTGCAGTCGAAGGAACAAATGAAGGTTTTGTGGCTTCTGACTGACTGGTGAGGGCAACAATGTCATAAAAGGCAAAATATTGGGTGGGGGTGAATTCAGTAGCAATGTTAAGGAATGTGTAAACTCTTGCTAAAGAGCAATGCCAGTTTTAGAATAAATTTGAGGTGGCATTTTGAATGTGTAATTTGCAAGCTGAGTACCTGTCATCCCAGCTAGGTTTGGATTACAAATTTGAGGCCAATCTAGACAATTTAGTGAGACCCTGTCTCAAAATAAAAAGGCCTAGGTGTGTAGCTCAGTGGTAGAGTACTTCCCTACGATATGATGTGCAAGGCCTTGGGTTCAACTCCCAGTACCAAAAAAAAAAAATATATATATATACTTTGTTTAGGAAAATCAAATAATCAAAATTAGATGATACTCTGTATGCTTCATATTTGATATCTCTGGTAATTCTTTACTAACTTGATGAATGTTAATCTGTGTTAAGTCATGTTGCTGAAAGATAAATACTTTGATTTGGAGGATTGATAAGAATTAAAAAGCCAGACATATAGATAATTCTTAAAAAATATTCCTAATGTTTCTGCTCCCTTCGTTTAGGCAGGCTCTTAAAAAGCTAAATGACGTATATGACAGGTTGTAAACAGCCTATGATATGTTAAAATGAATCTGATTCAAAACCCAAAACCTGCCAAAAGACTTCCTTTAAAAACAAAAAATCGCCAGTGGTTTTGGAAGGTTTCCTGGTCTGTGTCCGGAATGTCGAGCAGTTTCCCCGAGACCTAAAGGCACTTCTTACAGATTACCTTAATTAATTACGTGGATTTTGTTTGGGTCATGTATGTTGTCAACTGCACAAATCTATGGGTTTGTCTTTAGTTTTCTTATTCTCATTTGGGGTTGATGGAAATGAAGGACCAAGTAAACAACTTTTTTTCAGGTGCAAATTCGACCATGGAACCTAAGTGACAGTGACTTTGTAATGGATGGTTCTCAGCCTTTGGACCCCAGAAAAACTATCTTTGTTGGGGGAGTTCCACGACCCCTTCGAGCTGGTGAGTGGAAATAGTAACACCACAACAACAACATCAACAAAATTCCCAGTGCATTTCATCCTAAAGATGTTATAGGTTTCCAGTCAGCTCTGCACCCTCTCCAAAAGACGGCTGTTGCGTCATTTTCACTGAGCTGACTTTTCAGGATTAAGTATTTCTACCCCAAATAATTTTCTTATGGTATAGGAGTGAATTTCATTAAACCATTGTGTTGAAAAGATGAACTCTAGTGCTTTCCTATTTAACAACATTTGGCAGTGTGCATTCTTATGCCAGTCAGCATTGTTATGTCTGACAGAAAGGGACTTGCCCCACTAGAAACCCATTTTGTGCTGCTGTGTGCCCATGCAGTGATGAGCCAGACCACTGCTGGAAATGGTACCCCAGAGAATCTAACTGGACTCTTCCCAAGTGAGATTAAGTTCCTATTTTTTCTCATGGACTTTAAGAAATGAATTATAAATTTGGGCATTTTAGTTATAAATCAAAAATTAAGCTTCCCTGTATTTTTTTAAAGAATTTGTTTCCAATGATGTGATAATTGTGCCACTGAAACTGAGCAGAATCCTAATTGCTGAGTTTGAAGGGATAGTGAACTGATGATTTTAATATTTAAATCCAAAGACAAATTTAAGCAGTATGTATCAGCCATCTGATCATCAATGTTAGTGTCAGTGGAATATAATAAACTTGTTTCTAAGAATTAAGTTTTTAGAGTACTTAAACTAAATGAGTTTTTAAAAATAAGCCAAAAATATAAGGTTAACATTGCCTCTCTAGTTGCAAAAGCACATTGCCTCTGTGTTATTTGTAAGTAAGCAGGCTTTGTTCTTCCTAAAAAATAAAACAATAAGCAAATCATGAAAATTAAGTTAGTGAAAACAGAACCTACAGCTGCTTGGCTCTGCAACTTTGATGACTCAGTAATTCTGAAAGTTTTTGAACTTTTCCAACATATTCAAATTCTAACTGCAGTTCACATCTAAAAAGATAACTTTAGACCTATATAAAGATATATTCATAATTTTTGAAGGACTTTAAAAATACTAATTATGACTATACAATTTATAATAAACACTGTTTCAGAAAATCAAATATCATTAAGTGTTATTTTCATTCTAATGGAAACCTGCCAAATGAAAGCAAAGCAGCAAAGATGCCCCCCTTCGCTATGACAGAGTAAAGTCTCGGAAGGACCAACTCATGTGGGAACTACTACTCTTTGTTTCTAAATTAAACTTGTACTTTTTTCAAAAAGAAAAATTATTAATGGTGGTGTTGTGGAATATTCCTGACTTTTTCTGATACCTTATTATGTTTAAAAATGAAGAGGAAAAAAATCTTTGGTATTTATTTAAACACATATATACTCTGCAAATGGACTTTGCTGATATTCTTGCTATTCCTTTTTGCAACTAATTACAAGTATAAACTTAATATTCTAGTCCCTCCCTTTCTTTCTTAGATGGGTATCTGAAAAAAAAATTCTGAAAGAAAAACGCCTATATTTACAAATGAACAGAACTGGATTTTTTAACTCTTATATTTATTTTAAGTAGAAACTCCAGTTGATAAACTAAGTTCCCTTTTGTGGTATTCATCCTTTATTCTTACTGTTTGGATGATTTGGAAGATAGGTAAGGGCCTCTGTATCATTTTTCCTCTGTAAATCCTATGAAGATCCACATTTCACATTTGCTCTCCTATCTCACTGACACCAGAAGGAAGGAACCCCAATACACCAAATTGTATTCTTTAATATTCAGTGTCTGTAAGATGCTGCAAGTTCTAGGATTAGGCAAGAATTATATTTGGTTACCTAGTCAGAAATGGGATTTTGTGATCTTTGCCTAGTGAAAAGTATACCTTATAAGTCTGGAAGTCTGGAAGTTCTCTCTTTTCTTAAAACTAAGTTGTTTTGTTGTCAAATTATTTTGCTTTTATAGTTACTTGAGTAGTAATCTAAAATCATTTAACCTAATGGGAAATTTTCCCCACTTGCTGACATGTCCCATAAACACAGCTAGTTTCCAGGTGGCTAGATAATTTATATTCATGTTTTACTCTTTCTCTAGAATTTCCAGATTAGAGGCCATGTAATCTAAACAAGAGTTAATATTTGCAGCTTTTATTCATGTGCATAGAATTGTGTTTCTTTGAAACACACTGAATTTTGTGGACTCCTGTAAGTGTCTTGGAATAGAAGACTATTTAAAAAAAAGAGAGAGAAAGAGAGACAGACAGACAGAGACAGTGAGAGAGAGAAAGAGAGAGTCAATTTTATTTAGTTTTTAATGTTGTTTTGCTGCTCTGAAACTTCATTGTATATGTGGTGCTAGAGTTCGAACCTGCATCCTTGCGCATGGCAGGCAAGCGCCATAACAGCAAAGCCACTGCTCCAGCCCCCGAAGACTATTTTTAAAAGAATTCATTTAGATTTTCATAGAAAATCTTAAATGCCTGTGAACATTCTAGAACAGTGTAACTCACTTGAACAATAAACATTTATGGAATATCCACTGACACCAAGCAAGTTGCATGTCTTAGCAAATTGAAAGAACATCCCACTCTCGTGTTAAAACCAGTCACCATACATAGAAAGTCAAAGATTTCAGAACAGAATAAACAAGAAATGTATTGATAGAATGCTGATTGAGGATTAATTGGAGGCAAATTTATACTCTTTGACATAATGATTCTCAAAATTCGTTCTGAAGTACTCCAGTCCAATTTTTATTACTTCTGAGAGGTATTGTTGTAATAAAATTCTGAAAAGTCTTTAAACTATTTTAGGCAGTAAATCAAGAGTGATCCTGAACTAGTTATAGGTGACCCCATACAACAGATGAGATTTTAGATATCCAGATGGATTTTTACTTTATCTTGGCCCCAAAATTGTCTTTTACTATGTCAGAGTGACTAAAATGTTATTACTTAAGAGTAAGTCCAGCTGGGCATGGTATAACATGCCTGTAATCCCAGCAGCTTGGGAGGCTGAGGCAGGAGGATCACAAACTCAAAGCCAGGCTAAGCAACTTAGTGAGGCCCTAAACAAATTAGTGAGACCCTGTCTCAAAATAAAAAATAAAAATGGGCTGGAATGTGACTCATGGTTAGCACCCCCGGGTTCAATCTGTGGTACCAAAAGAAAAAAAGAGTTATTCCTTTGGATTATGTGAAGTTTTCTGTTTGTTTTGTTTTTTCCCCACTCTAAGATCAGGGACCTGTATTACTAATAGTTATTCTAAACACAGACTTTATCCCTATAAACAGAAACAAGGCAATTTGTTTAAGTAGTGTTATCCTGGCTAAGTTTGGGTTGTCTCTTCTGGTCCTTTCATAAACCTTTCTTTTTTAAAAAATTAAGTTTCGGGGTGGGGAGGAAGCACAGGTCTAGAAAAATTAACCAGAAAATAGCAAAATATCAGTGGAAAATCTAGATATAGATGAGTTTTCTTATTACCTGATCCAGGTCAAATAATATATGTTCTATCATCTCTTGTCCGTCAGTGACCATAGCAAGCCACGGATGGTTTGCCTGAAGTCTGGTGTTCCTTAGATGTTGATTTCTCTGTGTGTACTCCCCACCTCACCCCATCTTCTTGCTAGGAAAGGCTGACCACAGACCCAGCATGCCACCATGTGGTTAAAGTTTGCATGTTCTTTGCAGAGTCAGTACAGGAAAATGGTGCTCCACCTACTACTACCGGGAAGTTAGTGCACATTGCGACTCTCCATTCCAGTAGTGTGAGCAATGTGTCTTCCCAAGTGTTCTTGTTGCCTATCCCTTGGCATTAGGACCTGTCCAAAAGGCACATTTCTTGACTCTGACAGGAATAGGTGCCAGGCTGGGGGGTTATGAGGAGACCACCAGGAAAAAGGGGAGAGTCAGATATACTCTCCTGGCTTAGGCATCTGATTTGAGGACTTAGTGACCAGACGTTGTGATCCATCCATTCTCCACCTTGATGAGGCTTGGAGAGCCCTCATCCTTTCTAATTGGAGGCATGTCAGCTGTTCTTCCACGACATGCTTTATTACTTCCAATACTTTTTTGGACCAAGTCCTGCAGAACAAATCAGTCCTACAAGATGGCTTACCTGACCCTGTGGAGTCTATGATTTGCTTGGTCATCTTTGGACTACTGTCTTTCCTGACTGTTATTCTGATAAACGTTTTCTTTCTTTTTCTGCCCTACTTATATTTTAATGAATTCTGAAATTTCCTTCTCTGCCTTCCCCTCCCTTGCTCTGACTATTATGAGGATGGCTTTTCTGTGGGAGGTAATTTTTTGTTTTTTGTGGAACTGGGTCTTATGCACACTAAGCAAATGCTCTCTGTCCCTAGCCCTGGGAGGTAAAACTTTCTGAGGTAAATAAATATTCAGTGACATGCCATATATATGGAGAACATATGTTCTCCTGAATTTTTCTAATATCATTTATTTCAGACATTCTGTACAAACATTCTAGTAATACACATGAATTGGGAAATACATCCCAATTTGTGGTTCAAGCAAGAGAATATTGTAATCAAACTTTTTTTTTATTCTGTGAAGTAGTAGCAGGCCAAAATCATCCTATATCAGGTTTCTCAACAGCAGTTTTTTTGCTCCGTCCAAAGTTCAGTATGAAATGTCCCAAATAAACTCCAGATTTAACATACTGGTTCAGTTAGCTGCAGTGCCTATAGGGCTAAGGACTTTCTAATGTTAGTATGTATTTTTACTCTTCTTTCACCCACAGCTACTGTCCGACTTTGCCATATCAATGACAGATTGAGAAATATTAGCATAAAGCCAACGCAAGGCTGGGTTGAATTGCTGCTTATAGAGCAGAAACCAGGCCAGCTTGATGTTAAGCAAAGATTAATGAGTAGAGGGGGGATATAACCTCTGGACAAAACTAAACATTTGAGTGTTGGTCTACTTGCAGTGTGCTTAAAGCTCTCATTTATAGTTAATCTTTGTGATAACTCCACGAGCCTGTAAGCAGTAGACTTTGCGTTTTAGAGATGAGGAAGCAGAGTTCAGATGGAGTAATTGGTCCAAGGGCAGAATCAGTGAAAAAGACAAGATTTGTTCTTAGATCTCCACACTTCAAGCTTGGAGCTATTTGTACAGAAGGAAGCTGTTTTTTCAGGCTGAGAACTGGAGTGCTGTCTCAGTAACAGTTACCTTGGTATCAGTTAGATTCAGGCAAGTTAAGCCCTTTTTGTCTGTTTGACTTGGTTATTCATACCGTTTGTTTAAAAATATTAACTTCCCAACATCTGTTGCAGAATGGAAGCAAATAAGCACCTTTCCTTCTCTTGATGTGTTGTGAACTGCCCTTGTGAACCAATCCAGAAATTTTGGGAAATCTAGAAAGCCCACTGTCAAGTTCAGTCTTCCTTTGTTTCGGAAGTCCCTACCTTTTTGTCATGCTGAGGTGCCCTGGGCCTCTTTTCCACTTGTTTTATCCTTATATCCAAAATGAAGAAATGTGGCTTCTAGATTCAGTTTAAAATGTGTTGATATTTCCCCCGGGAATCTCCGGTCCTCTGCCACTCCGTTTGGCTTTCAGTGTCTCAGACTTAGACATTGCCTTAGAGCTGGTAATGAAATGATAGGACTATGATGCTGGGGTAGAGCAGAGTGGGGGAATTATGATTTCCTCCCTGGCAAAGAAAGGTCCTTTTTCAATAGCTCTGAAGGATCAGGAGCAAGTCCAGGAAATTGTAATTGGGGTTCTGATTCAACTTCAGAAGAACTTGTGGGAATGTGGTATGCTCTACATAGCTGCAGTGTTCTTGTTTCTCTCTCCAATCTGTGGTACAGTGAAGCTCATCACAAGAGCTACTGCATGGATTAGACCCATAGTGGTGTTGCTGCTACCAAGGAAGTTGGTCATGAGATGACTTGAGTTAACTTATGAGTGAGTACATAGCATTTTATCCAAAGTACCATATGGCCTTGGATGTGGCTGCCACACATGCTAAATTTCCCACCTCTGTGGTGACCAGGCAGACCCTGAGAACACTGGATAGGAAGGAAAATGTAAAAAGTAGTTTGGAGAGTCCTAACTGTGTTGTGGACTCTGCCTGTTGTCATCTGTGTGTGAACTTCAGACCCCTTCACCTTTATGCCCTGTATGATCTGGTTCCCTCGTCGGCCAGGGGTAAATGTTAAGAACATGCTCCCGGGACCTATCTTTTCTCTTAAAATGAGGATTCAGGGGCTGGAGCAGTGGCTCAGTGGTTACGGCGCTTGCCCAGCATGTGCAAGTATGAGGGTTCAAACCCCAGCACCACACATACAACGAAGTCTTGGAGCAATGAAAGCCACATGAAAAACTAAATAAAATTGTTTCTCTTTCTCTCTCTCTCACAGTCCCTCTCTCTTAAAAAAAAAAATGAGGCATCACATCATAGGCTTAGTGGTTTCACTACATTCCCATTAACACTTATCTTGCCTAGCCCATCCTGAGACCCTGGATTCAAGTCCCAGTACTGGAAAAAGAAAAGAAAAAAAAAAAAAAAACCCCCACTAATCCTTAATCAGGGACTCAGATTTCAGGAGCAGGGTTTTGAACCCATGAAGATTTTTAGTTGACTCTTGCTAGACTTACTGCTTTCCTTCTGTTTTTCTCTCTATCCTCCAAATAGTCTTCTTATTTCTCCTGTCTACCCATCAGAGGAAGGGGACTTTCATATATTAACTAATGATACTTACACTGAGGAAGCCTTTAAGACCTAGCTTCTGAAATCAGCTGAACATTCTGACATTTGTTTGTAAATTTATATCTTCTATTAAAAGGAGAAAAATCTCAGATTGGAAATTTGTAGAACTTAAGAAAGATTTACTCTGTGTTTTTATTAATCACATATGGTAGTGGATGGATTGATTAGCTTTTTAAATGCTGTAGTATTAGAAATATTGAAAAAGGGTGTCACTTATTGAAAAATTGGTTTATCAATAATTAGAAACACTGTTTAGTACTTAAATGACATCCCCCTGGTCTTGGAACCTGGAATGAGATCAGCGTGCAGAAAGTGCTGAAAAAAAGACTTACGAGTAAAAGACCAAATAGACACAGCAGTTGTTTAACTGTTGTTTACTTTTTTTCAAGAGTGATCATGATATCAGGCTTTGTGTAGTTAAAATACAGATTAAGGTAGAGAGATGGGAAATTTTCATAGTCTCCTCCATAAAGCTCTTTCTTTAGTCAGTTTGGGTTCTTACAGTTGCTCAACAAATTACACTCCACTTAATTGACATTGTTGGCTCAAATGTCTACAGACATTTTGGTGGCCAAGAAAATGACTATATATAAACTCGTAAGTGGAAATGATTTATTTATAATTAGTTTTCATAAAAGCATAAGTGGATGAGGATTTCTGCTTTTATCAAAAGAACTTAATGGCCTGCAACCTCAGCCATGATCTAATCTTTGGCACATAAAGATGATATTCTAGCAGGAAGATGCACAAGGAACAGAATGTTTGTGCTGTGGAAGGCACCTTCTCTGGCATCAGAGGATTCTTAAGATTCCTTTGGATGGAAACCACTGTGGTGTGGAAGAACCTGTCCTCCTTAACTGGAGCTTCAAGTATGCCTTCTTTATAGATCAGGTGCCTTCTTCAGTCCTTCTTATTGTGGGAGACACATGCTATTTGATTCCTTGCCAGCATTCTTTTCCTGGCTACTTATGAGGCTTGAAGAGTATTCCCTCCCTTAATCCATTCCAGGAGAAACCCAGTCTTTAGAATATTAGAATTTAATTCCCAGGACCCATTGACCAATAAGGTGAATTCACTAATGACTGCAATTAACAATTAAGGCTGCCTTCAGTTCCTTGGTCTCTGTTATGGGAATAACAGCCATATGCAGAGAAGCTTACACCATCAGAGGTTGTTGGGGTAAAGTGTGAAGAACCATTGAACTTTGATATTCAGGGTTTGGGTACAGTTGCATCGTCCAAATGAATGGGATTCCTGGATCCTGCCCCAGACTTCGTAGACTACTTGGCTGTAATCCACAATGCTCCCTTGGCTGATATGATTCAGTAATTCTGACCATAATAGGATAATTGGGATGGGTTTCTGCTGCTGTCTTTAATAACACTTCCTCTTCGGCTTAGTTATTGGTAGCTTATTTTCCTCTCTTGAAAATTACCTGTTGGTTACATATTTATTCTTCCTATTAAAAATAGGTACTTAGAAAAAAGTCACCAATATTAAGCAGTCTGATATGGAAAGAAATTTTGAAGAAGTAGAATGATCACTTTTCTGATATGATGATGGCAGTTTTGCTTACTGCCTCAACAGTTTTGAATTAGAGGAACCAGTAATACTTGGCTTTCAATCTATTTGTAGAAATCTTGGGTGGGGCAGGCACTTTTTACATCATTCTACCCTTTAAACCTTGCATCTGCTGCAGAACTCTTCCACCACCCCACCAGGCTGTGGTGCTTTCCACCTCCCCAGACATGGATTTTCATGAAGGTCTTCTGTGTGGCCTTTGCACGTTGGCCCGGTTATCTTCTGCCTTCCCTGTCTTCTCCTTTCCAAATACCATATGTAGGTATTAGAGGAAAATGGGTATTTGGTTCACTTCCCAGGGGTAGGGCTTTTTTGGATTTATACCTTGGCCTAAAAGGAATGGTCATACCAGGAGGAGGTGCTATCCAGTGTCCAGTAAACAGTTACCTTCAGGCAGTTGGGATGCAGGTAAGTGTCTCTCCATGATACCTGGGTGGTGGGGATAATTTTTGAATATCATACTTTTGGATAGTCCATTTTCTAAATACTTTCCCTAAAAGTGTTTTGTAAATATACCAATACCAGGGCAAGGAATATGGCAAGAAATGCAGATCAGACCTTTGAACCTATAGCAAGATGCAGGGTTGGTGTGTTTTTACTCCTTATGTAGCAATTTTGTACTTCCTGAAGCTTAGTGCTCAATAAATGTTCATTGCTTTTATTGTCAGTATTATTGTTTAGAGTTCTATGTGAGAGGTTCCTATGGGGATTTCTCAGTTGAGATAAAATATACTCTTTAAGTAAAAATAGAAATTTACTTTAAATCTGTAACTTAATATCTGTAGTTAAAACAAGGAGTTGATTCTTTCTATATCTTAGTCCTAATATATCAGCGTGGCATTAATAGTTGCTTTCAGTCTTAAAGATCAGTAAATAGAACGGTATCTTAATAACAGGGTGTCATGAGATCCGTTGCCTACCCAGGGCCTATTCCAGATACTTAAGCTGTTAAAAATTAGAACAGGATTACTGATAGATGTTCCTTCTATACTGTAGCTTTTAGTTCTGATTATGTAAACTTTTATGTGTATGTGTGTATATTTTTTTGCGATTTATTTTAAAATATCGCACGAGTAGCTTCCCTACTTGAGTTGTAAGACAGTTATTATGGACATTGTTCATGATGCTAGGTTTTCATTTTCTTAATTACATTGCATGGTCCTTCTTTTCCTGGGAAAGAGTACTTTCCAAATATTTATACACAATCATGTTTATTTTCTTGCAGTTGAGTTGGCAATGATCATGGACCGTTTGTATGGTGGTGTCTGCTATGCTGGCATTGATACGGACCCAGAGCTGAAGTACCCCAAAGGTGCTGGCCGTGTGGCATTCTCCAATCAGCAGAGTTACATTGCAGCCATCAGTGCACGCTTTGTGCAGCTTCAACACAATGACATTGACAAACGGGTAAGCAGTCACTCAGGGTGGAATTGTTATGGGAAAGAAATGAAGATTGTTCTGAGCCTCTGGGAAGAAAAGCACTTGGTGGTCATAAATAAGCAGCTCTACACTGCACTGGTCCTTCAGTCCATCTAGGCTGCCTGAAAAAGAGAGTGCTCTTGGTATTTGAGGTATTAATGAACCTTCTGCCTTACCTATCCCCATGGTGATGCTACACTTCAGAAATAAATCTGCAGAATTTAGCACACAAACCAGTGCTATTCAAATGATGATGTTAACAGTAGATTAACAGAGGTTGAGAACTGGTGATCTGTATGATCTTTGTAGTGGTCTTAAATCAAACAGTCTTGGATTAACATTTATATGTTAAGGAGTATACATAAAATTTTGAACTTCTAGTTCTTTTAAAAATTACATCACACATAGGAGCAGTCATTGGAAACATAGCTGCTATCTTCTTTATTCTCTTCTCTAACTCCCTGTAGTTTCACTGCTTATGAAATACGTGCAAATGTATTATCTGTCATTTTGCTCATTGATGTTACTGCCTGGCCTCTGCAGGTGTTGAGTATGCTCTTGTGATCTAAAGAGTGGACATGTAGTAGAATCCTGTGTCCTTTGTTTTTGTGGGCAGGAACAGTTTAAATCCTTTAAATCTCACCTCTGCCACTCTTTGGAAACTTGGAGGAATGGAAGGTCGTAGGAGCTAATCTGGGACCTATCTTTAAAAAAATTTTTTTTTTAATTTAGTTTTTCATGTGGCTTTTGTTACTCTGACACTTCGTTGTGTACATGATGCTGGGGTATGAACCCTTGTACTCAAGCATGCCAGGCAAGCACTATAATTGCTGAGCCACTGCCGCAGTGGCTATCTTCATAGATTTAAAGACTAAATAGAAGACTAGAAGCAGTACTTAAATTTCTGCCTATGCAGTTGTATAGTGGTTGTTATTGCTTCTGGGTAAAGGATCTTCTTGAGCCATGTACTGGACTGGAATTAACAAAATACAGTACATATATCTGTCCTAAAAAATGAAGATAAAAGAGTAAGTGGTAATAGTGGTTTGTTTATTAATTAAAATGAATCAATTATTTTCAGAATTTCAAAATGCTTTTTGAATTAATGGTGAGTCAGACATGTACAATTCCATTCCTGGTTTTCAGGTATCCATAGCAACCTAAGCTTCCTCTTCTATAACAGTAATCCTCCTACTAGACTGTAAGCTCCACAGTGACTAGCATGACATTTGTCTTATTCTTTTTTTCTTTATCTTTTTTTTTAAGAGAGGGAGGGACAGCAAGAGAGAGAAAGAGAGAATCAGTTTTATTTAGTTTTTCATGTGTGTTTCATTGCTCCAACACTTTGTTGTGTATGTGGTTCGGGGGTTCAAACTTGTATCCTCACGTATGCCAGGAAAGTGCTGTAATTGCCCAGGCACTGCTCCAGCCCATCTGTCTTATTCTTTACCTAATTCCCAGTGCTTACCCATTGCTTGATTTGGTCTGAGTTGCTGGATAAACTTTCTTTGAGTTAACCCGTGGTGCTGCTTGGAGAGTTCTCTTAACCACTGCTTCTGTTGCTGGTGGACTTGCTCATGCCTATACATTTGGTAATCTAATGAAGCTGGAGCCTAGTGACTGCACAGGGGGTCAATCCTGGGAATGATAAAGGAGAACCTAGAGGAGGGTTGATGAAAGTGATGGGAGACTTGATGAAAGTGTCAAAGTCCATACATTCCCCTGAGGTAGGGAAGGGTCTATCCTCATGAGCTTCGATTGCCTTGATCAATACGGAGATCATTTTCTTTGCTATAAGAAGTGGAAGGCAGCTTCCATCTTGAGTTAGGCTCCTTTCTCACTGTTCATCTGTAAACATTGTACTCCCTCTAGCTCTAGCTTCAGAGAGGAACGGAGAAAGCTACCTTCATATAAGTGAGAACTCAAGGTCTTTGGGTTATGTTTTTAGCCTGGCTTTGTCAGTGATAGGTGCAATAGCAATCTCAGTGTAAGGGATCCACTATATCAGATTACCAAATGTACTATTATTCTGTCCCCCCCTTGTGTTTTCATTGAATATAGTCAACACAACATTTTGTGTCTCTTAACTGCATCCTTTATAGATGTATTTTAGGTTAATAGTTTTATTTTTACTCATCTTTATATTACAGCTTAAATTTGAACTTTCCAGAGAGATCCTATTACATATAAGCACATTAGTATTTTCTTGGGTAATGCCATTTTTCTTTCTCAGAAAAAAAGTGATTGTCTGCTCATGATTGTCGATGGAGAATTTTTGTTATTAAGCGCACCTTTATTCTGAATAACTCTTTCAGATTTTTAGAAACTGTCCCTGAAACACTGTGTACTAGTCAAGGGCCTGTGTCCACCTATGCCTACAATCTCTTTTCTTTGCCATTGCAAATTGCTCAGTTTTTCTCTCTTTCCTTCTCATGTGATCCTTAAAGCCAAGACCTTGGCTACTTTAATAGCATCAACCTTTATACCCTTTCTACTCCATGGAGCCTTCTTTGCTCTCTGCAACATTATAAATGGAGAGTCAATGGAATCTGAATTTTTTTAACTATCCCTGGCAAGGGGATAGATAAGAGTGAGTACACTCTTATCCCTTTGTTTATAGTCCTTATTCCTTTCACTCTTTGCCCAGAGAGGAGTAGGAGAGCCCACCTGCAGTGCGGCAGCTCTGGCCTTGAGGCCAGACAATTCCTTTAAGTGTCTGAACCATGCAAGTCCTAGGCTATCCGAGATGTGTGAGATGTGTGCGCTCAGGCTGCACCTTTCCTGTGTGAACAGTGGAGGTACATACAGCAGATTGACTGCTATATGTTCTCTACTTCTTTGTGTCCAATCAATTTGTTTCAAAAAAGACATCTTTCTTGAGAATTTATATATTTTATATTATTGTTGCCACACTTTTAGATGGAGTAGCTTACAGGGAAAATGCTACCTTTATGAATTTGATTTCTTCTCACCATCTAGAGATTTTTTGGCTTTTATGTGAAAATAAAATAATGTGTGTTAATATACAACATTTATAGGAACAGTCAATCCTCTGCTTTTAGTGCTTCCATCTCTGCTTCGCTGCACTCACCCATAATTACATGATATTTAAGAGGTGGTTTGTAACAGCTTTATTAAGCTGTTCTATGGTATTCAAATACCATTCATCCATTTTAAGTGTACAATTAAATATTTTAGTACATTTACGTAATTGTGGAACCATCACCACAATCAATTTTAGAACATTAGAGGTTTCTATCACACAGCCTTCAAGTGTGCTCTAAGAGGATCAGTTGCACAGTAACAACAGTGGGAAGGGGCACACATTGCATTTGTCCTCTGTATTCACTGAACTCGTTATAGGGAGAGGATCCTACTTGTTTAAGCTGTCCTCTTTAATATCAGAGGAACAGAGTAGCCCAGGCTCTTGGGGCAAACAGCTGAACCCTGCTGTAGCTGTGATTAGGGTTCCCCTTGTTGGAGGAGTTGATAAGTCCTGCAACACATGAATGACTTTCTGTTGTGGCATGTCTTGCTGTAGGAGGACTAACAGGTGGAATGGGCTTCTATTGGTAATTCCTTACAGAGCTGCCACTATCTTGACTCTGCTGCCTGTGCCCAGGGTTTTGAACGAGAGTGTTTGACACACAGCAGGCACTTGATTATGTTTAGAATAAATTAGGATGATGTGTGGTCCAGCAAGGACTGGAAGCAGCCATAGATGGCTGTCAGAAATACTGGACATCGGGGACTGGAGTGGTGGCTCAGCGGTTTCGGCGCTTGCCTGGCAAGCACGAGGACCCGGGTTCAAACCCCAGCACCACGTACACAACTAAGTGTTGGAGCAACTAAGGCCATGTGAAAAACTAAATAAAGTTATAAAAAAAAAAAGAAAAGAAATACTGGACATCTAGTTACCTCCCACCCAGACATCTAGAGTAGTTTCCCAGTTGGTGTACCCAATTCAGCTTTTCCCATTTTCAACTCATTCTTTTCAAAGCAAAGCGATCTTTTAAAAATCATAATTCAAAATAAGTCACTCCTCTCCTTTGAACATTTTGATGATGTTCTGCTGCCTTTCAGATAAAGATGAAAATCCTTAAATTTTCCAAAATAACCCTTCATGTACTATATACTTCTGCCTTAGCTCTCCCTTCTTTCCTCATCTTGAGCCAGTCACAGCAGGCCTTTTTCTTTCTCAGGGTCATTATACCTGACTAATCTTGCTTCTCCTTCAGGTCTCAGCTTAATTATGATAATTTAGGAATCCTTCCTTCGTTGGAACTTATACTTCCCTCATAGATTATCATATCACCATCCTATTCCTTCATGGCAGCAAATATCACTGAACTGAAATAATGATTTGTTTGATGTCCATCGACTCTGTTAGAATATGTAGTCCAGGAGGACATTGAGTCTCCCTCAGATTAGTGACTGTATCCTCACAATGTGATACATAGTGGACGTGCTTTGATTGTTTATTTTTAAATGAATGAGTGATGTATGAATGAGTGCTGACTGTTTGCGAGGTGGTCCAGGGGGGAGACCTTTTTTACCAGCCTTTGGCACATCCACCTGTCCAGCAGAGGCCAATTTGCACACTTTTCCTTTTCTAGGTGCTTTAAGAACATTCACTTGCATAATTTAAAAAAAAAAAATGAGGTTTGACTGTTTAGAATCTCAAAAAGTATTCTTTGACTTAATAATACAACAAAACTGGACTTAACCTTAGGTATGACCTGGTCCAAGCCCCTTATTTTATAACAGGGGAGAGGATATAGGAGACATTTGGAGACCTTTTCAAGATACCTGATGAGTATGGGCAGGGCTGCTCCTGCTTGTGCTCGTGGGACGCCCTTCCTCACGTTCTGCTCACCTGAGTCCAATGTTCCTTCAGACCCACTTCTTCCATGAAATCCTTTTTCCACAAACCTGGGTTAGGAATCTCTGAGACCGAAGATTCCTTATTGCATTTTATATTTCAATATTTCAAATAATTTTTCAGGAACTGCTTAGAACAGGGCACAAAGGAATTATTAGGAACTTCTAGTGTGTCTGTAGGTCATTCTGAACATTAACGAGTGAATTTTTCCTATGCTTTTTGCAGCTGTTTGGCTTGTCATGTTTATGTAAAACCTTATTCAAGTTGGTGTGAACCTTGCAACTTCACTGGGTTATAAAGTGAAAGTATGTGTCATTTTCAGTGTCATAGTGACCCTTAGAAAATTATTGTAAATGACAGAATTCATACTTCAACGTTTGCTTCGAAAGAAAAATTAACATCTTGATATAAATCAGTCAAGGCTTATAGTATCCATATTTTATGGCTCACATTCACTAGCTTTTGAACATTTTCTTTTCTAAGAGAGAGAGAGGGAGAAAGGGTAGGGGGACAAGGAATCAATTTTATTTATTTTTTATTAGTTGTATATGTGGTCCTAGGGTTTTGAACCTGGATCATCACAAATGCCAGGCAAGCGCTCTACCACTGAGCTGCTCCAGCCCCTCTTCTCTCAATCTTTTCTTTTTTTTTTTCCTCCTGAATTTTTTTTTTAAAGAGAGAAGGACAATGAGAAAGAGAGAATCAATTTTATTTAGTTTTTCTTGTGGCTTTTGTTGCTCTAACACTTTGTTGTGTACGTGGTGCCGGAGTTGAAACTCGGGTCCTCAAGCATGCCAGGCAAGCCACTGCTCCAGCCCTTTTCTCTCAATCTTGGTGTGACTTTGGGCAAGCTGTTTAGCCTTTTAGGGGCTCAGTTTCATCATCCCGTGGTGATCAGAACACCAGCCTAAGTACCTGAAAGTTTATTGCACAGATAAAGGGCAGTTGAAGAAGTGCTTTGGGAAGTTCTTAGGCTATACAGATATTAATTTGTATTATTGCTGAGCCTGGCCTATTTAAATTGTGCTATTGCCTAACTATCTGTTCAAGGATAATTTTTGGCTTCTTTTCTTTTAAAGTACCTACTTAGCCCCTTAATATAAATAAGGATAAAGAAATAGTTGAAGTCGGCATTGTAAAAAGAATTAACACTGGTGCCAATCTACCAACATACTATTTGGATGTTCTTTTTATAGATGTAAATACTTGGATACATTTTCTGTTTAAAGGATTGAAGTAGTTTTTTCAGATGGGCTCAATGGCCCACCCCTGTAATCCCAATGGCTAGGAAAGCTGAGGCAGGAGGATCCCAAATTTGAGGCCCTCCTGGGCAGTTTAGCCCAGGCAGGGGTGTAGCCCAGTGGTAGAGCACCCATGGGCTCAATTCCCAGTACTAGGGTAGAGGGTGATGAAAGGAATTTTTTTTCTTTCTAGTCTAGAAAGAAGTGCTTTTACCAATATCTTTTCTCTGAGAATGAAAAGATTTTGCACCTGAAGTGGAATAGAAATTAGTACTAAATTTTATTCATATCTTTTGAATAGTGTTTCTGTGGAAAACTGGAACAGTGAAAAATATTTAAATACAATAAGCAAAGTATGGCACCTGTACTCATTGTTTTAATGGTGTTTTTAGAAGTGACGCCAAATGACCACTTAAGATGTGAAAACTCTGCTAAATCCATTTTTCTTTATAACTGAAGTCTGGGTCACTTATGTCTGAAAGATTTTTGTACTGTGAAAAATGAAATAATTTAAGATGGGTAGTCTTTTTACATAGTTGTTTTCCTACTCTTTTGTCTATTTTATGAAGTCATGAGGAATTTTGTAAAGGACAGAATCAGTTGATTCTCCCTTAGTCTAGCAAAAACATGATTTTATTGATATAAACACTTTGCTTTTAAAAATATGAGCCCCCTAGCTATTATTTAACAGTAGTTGGTCATATTGTCTCCCAGAAATTCATGTTAGATTTTTATAATTTTAAGTGCATATCATGCTGTAGACATTGATTTATAGTCTTGTAATTCAGCTCATTAAAACCTTTTTCTGGTAGAATGGTTAGTAGTCTAGATTCAGGGGTTTTAGTCTCATCTGTACCATTTATTACATAGCTTGAATGAAGAGAGAGAGACAGAGAATGATAGTGCTTTTGAATACTGAAGCATTTTTTATTATACATGTTGATTTATGTGAAACTGAATGATTAATATTTGAGATGTTCTAGAAGATGCTTATTACGGATAATTTATTGGAATTTCAGGAAAGTAAAGTGGTTAAATATTTCAGTCAAGATAAAGGTGAAGTTGGTTGATTATTTGAGGAGCTTTCAGAAGACAGTCTGTCCTACTTAGGAACCTATTCCTTTTTTAATATAAAGGTCCAAGAAGGAAACAATATGTAACTTTTTACAAAATTTTTGATCATAAAACTCTTCTGAAATGTACGTGTCTTTGGAATAATGTTGTGAGAACCTAGATGAGAAAATGCTGCTTTCAACTTTTCTTTCATTTTTCCATCTTTCCTGATCAAATTACATGAAAGAGGGAGCTGGAGTGGTGGCTTGGTGGTTTCGGCACTTGCCTCGCGTGCGCAGGGATGTGGGTTCAAAACCCAGCACCACATACACAATGAAGTGTCTGAGTGGCAAAAGCCACATGGAAAACTAAATAAAATTGATTCTGTGTGTATGTCTGTCTCTCTCTCTCTCTCTCTCTCTCACTGTCTCTTTCTCTTTAAAAAAAAATTACATGAAAGAGGCATACAATTTAAAGTGATTGTTTTTCCCTTCTTCAGTCCCTTTTTTCCAAGTGTCCTGCCTCCATTATCTTTCTATCTACAGAGGGGTTAGGGAGGGCCAAGGAAACAGCAGCTACACGCATGAGGGAAATGGGGCATTGAAGGCGTGGTTGGTAGTCCCTGCAGTGTTTATGGTCTGTGTGTAGGTGTGATGCTGGGCATTGAACCTAGGTCCTTACATGCTAGGCCAGCACTCCTCTGCCAGTGAGCTACACCCAAGTCCCAATATTTATAATTCCTATCCTTTGATTAGTTGAGATTGTCTGTTGCATCTATGTAAAATATCATCGAAATATGTTTAGAAAACAAGGAAAAATAGGTTTGAAATGCTGTTGATAAATAGTGTTTCATTGATTCTATTCTAGCTTAATATTGAAGACCAGAGAGACAGACTTGCAATTAGCCAAACTGGCATTTCCAATACATTTAAAGAACATTGTGATAGCTAAGCCACAGCACATAATATTTGCTTTGAATAGCATACTCTTTAAAATAGACTGTTTTCAATTTAATGAGATGTTATCCTCTGTTCCTTTCTTTTGCTGGCACCTTAAATGCTTCACATATTTCATCTTCTCTTGCTTCCTCCATCCACCCACCCACCACTTTGCTGGAAACACATTGAGCCTGAATTTGCTAAAGACTCCAAAAGGTGTTACATTTTTAGCCTATATGAAGATTAATATGACCTAGCAACCATGCTAATAGAAGTATTGATGGTATTATACTTTGTCCCTGTCCACACCTGGAGTAGATAAGATGACTCAGTAGCAAATGGCGTGAGGGCTCTGCTGACTTTTTCCCAGACTGTTTCTGCTCCTAGCCTTGGTTGGATCTCCCACAACCCAGCCTTTGTCCTGCTGCTGTTACCTGCCCCGCCTGAACTGGCTTGAAAGTGTCCTAGCTGTGCCTATAGCTGGGTTTAACTTGACCCTTGAAGAGGAATCAACATCCAAAAGTGAGCGAAAATATCTGAACTAATCCTACCTGAGCTTATTTTGACACACTGGGAGTCTCAGAGCCTTTGACTAAAAATAGTTTTTTTAAAGGGAATTTGGGTCATCTAAAGAAAGAGGAAGCATCTTTGAATGGAATGAACCTTTGCGTCAAGGCCCTCCTTCCTGGTTGTGAGCCCTGATTTCTCCTAGCTTTTCATGTGTTCTTCCTTGGATATTTGAACATTTATAATATGAAAACTCTTTTAGAGAGTTTAAAATATTCTTTCCTGCTTATATTGAAGCATTGAGATTCTTTGTGAGATAAATCTCCATTTTCTACCCAAGTGCCTCAGGTTTTTTAACCTTAGAAGTCAGGTGGCATCTGTCAATTAGCAAGTTTGGGTGAGGTCTTCTTACTTAGAATAGCTGGTCCAAACTGAGGCCTGCAAGTTGTGACATAGCCAGGGGTGCTCTGCTGCAGTTCACTTGCCAGGGTGCCTCCAGGACAGTTACAAGTTCTCAGATTTTTTATCATTTCCTTGCCCTTTGTTCTCCACAATACACTCTTCTGTTACTAGAACTTGGTTGTGAGCTGATTTATTAGCACACCTCCAGGAGGGTGAATCGGTGCCCTGTGTGGGATGCTGTCAGCTGACCCCCATGTTTTCCTGAAAGAGTAGTCTGAAGGCTGGAGTGCTCATGGATCTCTGCACTCTACATATGGCAGAGATGTTTGGGACAAAGCCTTGCCGTGCAACAATAAGCACAGAACAAGGATCGTTTTAAGCCTTTTATCCCCTGGCACCTCAGAACATGAATAATAGTAAGGCCCATCCTTTGTAAAGCAAAAAGAAAACAAAATCCAATCCATTTCCCTACGGATTTTTTTTTATCTACTTCAGGCCACTTCTAAAATTAATAACTGAATTTGCCATATCTGGAAGGTTATGCCTGCCTAACTTTGTTGCTAAAAAAGTTATTTTAATGTTGCTACTTTTAATTTCTGATGATCTGTCATTTTCTAAACAGCAGAATTCCAGCTCATAGATAGTTGAAAAACTAAAAATGTATATTTAGATGTTCTTAATATTGTCAGCTGGTGGAAGACCTATGTTCACAACTGAAAAGGTGTGGTGTTGAGAGGGAGTGCCGGTGAAGGTGTTGCGATTTTAGGCCTGGGTACCTGTACTTGGTGACACAGGCCAAGAAGATTATGTTTGAGAGTTTTGAGTACTCCAAATTAAATGTTTTTTTTTCAAGAAGTGATGTTTCTCCAGGTGATAGGAAATGGCCTGCTTAGTGAGGCAGGGCTCTTTCATGGAATGCCCAGATCACACTAAGGCCCAGTCTAGAAATAGGGAGGGACACTTTTACCAGCCCTTAACTTTTAAAATACTTTTCTGGGGCTGGAGTGGTGGCTCAGTGGTTTCGGCGCTTGCCTGGCAAGCACGAGGACCTGGGTTCAAACCCCAGCACCGCATCACAACTAAGTGTTGGAGCAACTAAAGCCATGTGAAAAACTAAATAAAGTTGTTTTTATCTTTCTCTGTCTCTCTCACTTGTCCCTCTTTCTTTAAAAAAAAATTAAAATAAAATAAAATACTTTTCCTTTAAATAATTTACAAACTTTATTCAGTGCTGCTCTTTCCCTAGCTATCGAATAGTGTATATATGAAAAAAATTGATGCATTATTACTGATGTCCATCTGATTTGACTATGAAGAGACATTTTATGGCTTTGGTTGATCCTATTTTTTTAAAGACTAGGCAGAATACAGGTGTGAGTTCAAACTATGTTTTGTACAGTTTCTCAAGGAATGACTGACTTATGTTGGTTCTCAGGGTCCTGGATGAACTGTTTAAATGCAGCCATTGTGGGAATTCATCATTCTTAGTTGAATTAACATGTTCTTTCAGATTTTCTCAGATCATAGGAATTTATTTTAAAGATTAGTGAACTTGGGTTGAAATTTCTCCTATTAATCCAAAAGAGTATTCTGACTTTTCATTTTATGAATGCTTTTGCCTTAAGTTAAATGTATTTACAACACGCTTATTAACTAATGAATCGATTACCCAGCGTGGGGACATTATCGGTCATGGCATGTGGGCTCTGGTCAGCGTGTGTCTAGACTCAGCCCTGTTGAGTTGCCTTTATGTCAGCAACTTGCCGATGTTATCATTAGTTGATTTCTTACATCTCTCATATTTGTGGTCTGATCTCTCCAAGTAGCATAATAATAAGTTAAAACTTTCAAAAAAACAAAATTCCTCATTAAAAGGTTAAGTTCATCTTTAACCTATATCACTCATTCCTGAGAGCTGTTAGAGTATTTCTCATACAAACATATGTTATGTTGGGCTCACACTGAACAGATCTGTTGTGCAGCCTCAAACTGCAGTTTCTGCTTCTTATCCTGAAAGTGCTGTGGATGTCTATGTCCAGGTTACAGATGTCTCTATTGAGAATTACCTCCTTGGGGCTGGAGCGGTGGTGGCTCAGTGGTTAGAGTGTTTGCTTGGTGTGTGCAAGGACCCTGCTTAAACCTCCAGCACCACATACACAACTAAGTGTTGGAGAAACAAAGACTGATGACAAAATAAATAAATTGGTTTTCTCTCTCACACACACACACTGTCCCTCTCTTGAAAGAAAGAAAGGGAAAAAAGAATTATGGCCTTTTGAAGTGTGGTGCTCAGAATGGAAAACCATAGTCAAGGTTTCTTAGCAGAGGAGAGTTGATTGTCCTTTCCTTCGGTCCAAACATGTGCTTCAGGTGACAAAACCTGACATTGCTGTTATGCTCTTAGCATTTGTCCTGGATCTCTGGCAGCTGGGGAGACAGGAGGACACTCACTCAAGCCCTAGTATCCTGTAGTTCACCTGTGTATGATGAGGAGAGCCCTTTCTGTGAAGCCAGGAGAAGGAAATGGTGTTTTCCACTCAGGTCACCCCCATCCTACTCCTTACTCACCGCTCTCTCCCTGGAGGCAGTGTTCTCTTGTTCAACCTCTGTGTGCTGTGTTTCTCTTAAGAACAGAAGTGCCCATGTCCTTGACTCTTTCCTCCCATATAGCACGGCTGTTCAGCACGTCTTTCTGCCTTTCCCACCCGTGCTTTCCTGCCTTTTGTTTTTCTTATGACCTGCAATAAATGCTTAGGTTGGGTTTGCCCTTGGTTTTTTGCGTTAAAGCATTGCTTGCGTGCATGACCGACTACAACTTCCTTACACCTGGACTTACACCTTATGGCACTTGAGCTGTCAATGTGTGACCAGCTGCAAGCTTTACATTTATTTCTATTAAAACAATATCCTTCATATGGCTGCTGCTTCCAGCTTCTCCACTCTGACTCCATTATTTAGCAAAGTACCAGGGTTTGTTTCTATGATAATAACCATCCTGGGAGGTGTGAATTGGTACCTCATTGTGACTTAGGTTTGCATTTCAGTAATAACTAATGATGTTCACAACTTTGTGAAACCAATCTATTCAGGCTTCACGCTGAGATTACTGATACTTTGGTGGTGGAAATGTAAAATGGTACATTTGCCAGGGAAAACAATTTGGTAGTTCCTAAAAAAAAGTTGAACAGTGAATTGCCACCTGCCCAATCAAGTCCATTCCTAGTCATTTATGCAAAATAACTGAAAATAAGTCCTCAAAATATATATATACATGTGTGTTCATTACAGCACCATTCACAATAGCAAAAAGGGAAAACAGCCCAAGTGTCCATCAGTAGATGAGTGGAAAAACAAAAGGTGTGTGTGTGTGTAATTATTTAGGCATGAAAAGCACTGAAGTATGCTCATGCTACAGTGTGGGTGAACATGGAAGGCCTCATGATTGGCTTTTTTTTTAATGTTTTTTTTAATTGAGAAATTTATTATTGAACAACCATACAAGTTTTTAACAAAATAATATAAAATGTGTATAGATTCTGGATATTAGATTTACTCCCAGGCGTGCCCCCCAATTACCCACCCTTATCCCTCCCTTCCCCTTCCCACAATATCTCTAAAAAAGTATTAGATAGTATAACATTACACCTAATCTGGGTTAAACATGATAATAGACCACCTTTCTCAATGGCCAGGGTCTAGATCCAGCCTCCACAGATGAGTGGAGACATTCGATCCTTGGTTCTCTGGGTTAAGCTGATTTTACTCAGCATAATTTCTTCCATTGCCATCCATTTACCTTCAAAGGCTGCAATATCATTGTTTCTAATTGCTGAGTAAAAGTCCATGGTACATATGTACCACAGTTTTTGGATCCATTCATCCAGTGAGAGACATCTGGGTTGTTTCCATAATCTAGCAATAGTAAATTGAGCTGCTATGAACATAGATATTGCTCTCATGATTGTTTTTATGTGAAATATCAGGATAGGTGAATCTATAGAGATAAAAAGTAGATTGATCACTGCCAGGTGAGGGGAGTAACTAAAAGTGGGTCCCGGGTTTCCTTTTGAGGTATGAAAAGTTTTGGAACTAGAGAGAGAAAGAATGGTTTCACACATTGTAAATGTATTTTAAATGCCTCTGAGTTGTTTGGTTTAAAATGTGAAGAAAGTGCTGGAGGGGCTGTGGGAAAAGAGGAACACTACTACACTGCTGGTGGGACTGCAAATTGGTTCAGCCACTATGGAAAGCAGTATGGAGAATCCTCAAAAAATTAAGGATGGAACCACCTTACGACCCAGCTATCCCACTCCTGGGAATTTTCCCAAAAGATTTAGAATCAGCGTATTATAGTGATGTGGCTTCATCAA